>LPNX011178426.1:53885-72551 GCA_001517045.1 Pseudotsuga menziesii | reverse complement strand
CATAGCATATCACTTCTAAAGTATAAGACATTGCATGAAACAAAATCCCATTTTGTTTGGTGCAATAACGACTTTAGAAGGTTGTTGAGCGAGTGCACAACACTACTGGAACTATTCCAGATCCTACAACACTTAGAGATCTATCATCACCAACAAATATTTTCTTGGTGTTACATTCATGCATAGTAGAAAAGATGGCTTGATCCTTAGCCATATGATAAGATGCTCTAGAATCAATGAGCCATTCAATTGAAGTAGAAGAAGAAGATGTAGTATAAGAGTAACCAGAAGCACATCTATTTTCCCATTTAATTTTCTTATCATCATCAGTGGGTTCTGTTTCTTTCCCTGAGGTTATCCTAAAAAGTCCCCTACTTCGCAGAACATCCTCCATATGAGATTTCCATGAGAAATAGTTAGAACTTGTAAGTATAATATCAAAAGGGGCGGCCATACTAAAAAATAATGGTTGAAAGAACATAAACTAACTGTCTGGATGCAAAGGTGTCGAGAAAATATGTGGTTTTAAAAAAATCGGCACTGAAAACTGATTCTAGATGATGAAGTTATGCTTGATCAAAAAAAATGTTGAAGATGTCCCCAATAGTGACGTGGCAGATATTAACTTGACCAACTAAAAAAAGAACCCCCTTCTTCCCAAGATGAACCTTTGACAATCACTAACAAGAAAGTTGTTTTTTTAAGTGAATCACTTTTGTAAAATAAGTGATGTTCACTTTTACAATAATAGTACTTTTAAATAGTGCGGCAATAAATTAAAAGACTTAAGTGACTCACTTTTTATTTTATTTTATTTATGTGAGATGCACTTTTACAATAAAGTAACTTGGAAATAGAAATTGCATGCACTAAAAAGTAACTAGATAAGACTTGAACTCAAGACTTATCAAGGAATAAAACAACTTTGAACCAGGTGAGCTAAGTTTAAAAGGTACGTAAAAGAATGGGAAGAGGAAGGGGGATTTTTTATTTATTTTTTACTCTTCTCGCTCGTTTTCCATGCTTGCCTTTATTTCCTGCAATCACAAAAAAATGAAAAAAAAAACTTTTCCACTCTATGGGTGGCATTGTATCTTGGTTGGCTTACCCAGAAAGCCTATGTTTTCAATTTTTGTCGTTGTTTCTGATTCGTCATGATCACACAAGGTGCACGGAAAAGAGCATACGTAGCCAAGAAGACAAGAAAAAAAACTTTCCCTTTCTGTTTCTGATTCACCGCGATCGCGCAAGGCGCTTGGAAAAGAGCATACCTAGCTAGGGAAGGCAACATTCCAAGACTAAAACAGTAAATATCTAATAAACAAACTGATAAAATATGAGAAATTTAAAAAAAAATAAAACAAATCCGTCACTGTAACGTTATACCTTCAGATTTTCCAAAATGGGTGTTTCTGGAACAAGCGAAAACAATTTTTGATGAAACGAAAAATATTTTCCTAATGGAAACGGTGCTCTGGACGCAATGGAACAACTCCCACATGCCACAAATGCACAGAAAATCCAGAACCATAAAACCTTTCAAATTTTCAGCAACACCGGTTCCAGATCTTGATCAAAAGCGAAAGCGGCTCTTTATAAACGCTCTGATACCATGTTTGGGCACACAGGGTACTTCCAAAAGACCAAACACCTTGAGAAACTGATTCACACAAATAGATCATAGATCAACATACCAATGTTTGTCACATGGTTAAAACCCTCGAGAGGGAAACATTCCATGGCCCCAGCCAAATAGCTACTTAGAGCAATTTATTATGCAAAGGTAATAAAGTTACATGAGATTCTCATAATCGATCAACTAGCCAAGGACCCTCCATGCTCTTTAAATAGAGACCATGGACCAATCGGGTGTTAAGCCACAGATCAATGATAGGTGTGATCTAAGAGAAGTTGAACCATCAGATCACTTTATGTCTAGATCATATCGTGACCATCGGATTAGAATATTTACAAATGCATACTAATGCATACTAAGGAAACACACTTTACCTAACAAATATATTACACAAGTTGATCTTAACTAACTCCTAAGTGTCTAAATATCCTAACATACATTGGTCTGATTATTTATTTTCTTGGCCACTCCTCTCTCCTTACTCTACACTCGTAGGATTACATATAACTTAGAAAAACTTCCAAGTCGTCACAACAAACTCCTGTCCAAATCTTGTCCCGATAGCCATTATGGTTTTGAGGTTATATCAGTTGCATCTGGATCCATCATTTAGGGTTGAATTGAATGGAATTATTCATGTTTAGGGTTCAATTGAATGGGAATCTTCATGAATGGAATGGAAAACTTTCATCGTTTAGGGTTACAACCAAACATTGAAAGGTATATGGGAGATAACAATATACAAACAATAGGGAAATTAGGGTTTGCAGATTTTGGCAAAAATGAATAATGCAGTCCCGAGTTTGAAAAGTTAAGGTGCAAGGATATGCCAGAAATGAGGAAACATAGAGGATAGACAAAGGAAACATAGACCTAAAAATTTCATGGAATAATTGTTTCATTTATACTACAATGTCCATTCCACACCCTAGATAGCCTATGGCACCACTAAGGTGAAAAAGGATGTATAGAATTATCAAGACAATTTCTATAACTGAAAGGAAAGGGTAGGATTTTTAAAGTATACCACAATGAAATTTTATGTTGGATCAATTGTTTGAAAACCAAAATACTTACTTATGCAACACAAGGAGAAAACATTCCTTCTCTAGACATCAATCCCTCATAATTCCATCCCTCCAGTGCTATTCATTTTGGCATATATATGTCTAGACTACTATCCATTAATTTCCAACAAAGTTTATGTGAATCCTTCTTTTAATTCCATGTTTTACTAAGTATACTAAGGGGTGAATAAGGAAGAAGCTACCAATATTTTGGTTGAAGCAGGTTGCATAACAATATGTCGCTCTTATTGTCGAACCTTTAAAGTATTGAATTGGAAAATGGCTATCCTCATACAAGTGGAAAGCATGCTTTGCACAATAATCTTGAGTCTATATAGGTGGAGAAATGCCTGACTTCCTTTTATCTCCCAAAATAAATTTATTTTGATAGTATGAAGAATTGGATTCATGTAATGAAAGATTTGAGTATGAATGACAAATTGAAAGCCTCTGGTTTTGATATGGTTGAAAATTTTAAAAGTTATAGCTTTCGGTGGCTTAGGTGAGCATTTTTATAGCTCATTAGCCACTAAAAAGCTATGTTTCATTGGCTAAACAGTTGAATGCGGGATAAAGGTGAACCACTGAAAGCGGTCCGAGCAAGCAGAATTAAAATAACAGCTTTGGGGAAAAAGTGCTTTTAGTGGTTTAGGCAAAAGCTTGGGCATTTCATTATCCGCCGAAAGGACGGGTTTTCGGTAGTTAAACAGCTTTTCCAGCAAGGCCATTATCCGCCAAAAGCAGGATTTCACCGCAACGATGGGATGAAGGTTTCGGTGGCTTAGGCGAAAAATATATTACTTCATTAGCCACTGGAAGCCATCTTTTCGACGGCTAGCTGATAAACTCTTGGAGGCTATTAACCACTAAAAAGGAAAAGTGAGGAAACGGTTAGAAAACAGTCAAATCCCACCTCGTTAGTAAGATGAACAATCAGTGGAGGGCGTGACAAACCACCGAAAATACTTGGTCCTACATAAATTGCGTGTGTAAATGAGTTAAAAAAGTCATTATGAAACTGCCAAAGGACTGATATAATAGAAAACCATCAGTATCCTTCCACCTGTCCAAAAGAATAGAAAAAAACCTCACTGAATACCCTGGATGATGTGTGATATGATTCCTTGGGAAAGGAGATCGAGAGGATCAGCTGCTACCATCGCTTTATGATCTCAGCATCCATCATGACAGCACAAACCCTCATAATCAGTGCCAGGAGACTCCAACAAATTTCATCTTTGAGTTTGTCATTCTTCTCCACTAGAAAAAAACTATCTCTGAGGAAGCAGCCTGCTAACACACTGTATACAGAACTGAGAATTATTTTGTAGGTACCAAGGAGAGGCACCCATCAAGATGAAGAAGGGAGGACCTTCTCTCAGGAAGGAGCTAGGTGATATGAGTTATTTAGAAGCACATCTAGAGGTTTGTAAACTCTTCCAAGAGGTTGGATGCTACAAGTTTTGTGAAAAGATACAAGGCTCCCATCAACAAGTGGCTGAAGCCTTTGCCCACTCATTTGATGGTTCAAAAGTGGTCATAGGCAAAGAGGAGTTTCACATAGATGAAACCCTAATCACTAAGGTGACAAAAATCCCTGGCATAGGAGAAAAATGGTTCAATACCACCATACCAAAAGATGTAGAATTCAGGTCTTACCTAAAGCCTAAGCATAGAGGAATGGTGTGGAAGAAGAGTGTGCCATCATCATGGTTGGAAGAGAAGTGGAAACAACTACTGAAGGCCATTTTGGTCTACATAACCTGTGAAGGAAGATATAACAGAGCCATAATCTACCATTTCAAGTTAATGAATCACTTCATAGGTAAAATCCCTCTCAATTTTTCCTTTTACTTACACAGAAGTCTGGGAAAGATGGCACACCAAGTGAAAGCCCAACCATCCAAGATTGCTGGCAGGTTATCCCACCATGGCCTTATCCAGCTATTGGTCCAGGAGTTGCTGAAAAGAAGGAATATGGCATGGCCTCATTTTCTATTTTGGAATGGATTTGAGACAGGCCTTCAGCCAGAAGAGAAAGGGAAGTCTCCTGCCAAGAATTCTAGCACACCAAGGAGTGGGAGAAGAAGGAGGAGGGCCATTTCCCTAGCAGTAGCAGCAAAACAACCTCCCTGCTCTTCCAATACCAAGAAGGTAAAAAGGAACTTGGTATTTGGTGAGAAGGTCCAGGAGGATGAAACACACATTGAAAATATCCTAAATCTACCCTACTCAAACTCTAAAGAGGAGCAAGAAGGAGGTGCAGACCTAGCTCTGCAAATTGTACCAGTATCTGAAGCATCACCATCCCCCACACCAAAGGAGTAAGAAGAACCAACAGAGAGGTATTCCTCTAGTAAGCCTAAAACTCAAAATATCAATCAATTACTAAGGCAAATTTATGAGATGGAGATTTTGGAAAGAGAAATAAAGAAGAATAATGCTGCATTGACCAGCAGAAACAAGCTGCTACATATGTCTTACCTGGAGCAGAGAGAAAGATATATTTTCTTAAAGAGGATGAACACAATGTACCTAAAGGAAAATACTAGATTATATAGGATGGTTAGGCTCCAAAGGCTGCAGCTGAAGGAGACCAAGGAAAACCCTAGCAGCCACCCCACCTTGGAAACCCTAGCTGAAGCAACAGTTAGTCTTCAGCCTCCTGAAACTAGACAAGGTGCTGTTAACACTCCTAGCATGAAGCCTGCAAAAGAAGAAAGCTAAGAAAATAGGCTTATAGGGACATTTTTGAGGAAAACCTAATATTTTTTGCAAAATAGGGCTTTTGGTGGCTTAGGAGGACGCTGGGGCAGTCCATTAGCCACTAATAGAGTCACTTTCAACAGCTAATGGTTTCGATAGACTGGCCTCTTAGCCACTGAAAGCAGATAGAGGCTTAAAATCAAATTTTGGCATACAAGACTGGTTTTTGGCGAATATATATGGCTCAGGGGCATAGGCCGAAGATGAAGGGCACGGAGGAAAGCATAAAAAAAAAGGTCTGTTTCAGTCCTACTATGACATAACAGTGCAAATGGCCACCAACACCTAGGTGTCAAGAGAAATTAGTGGCTTAACTAGAAGAGGGCCAGTAGCAGTAATTATCAGCAGTTAATTCAATTATCTGAAGGTTCATACAGTGAACTAATTCTTCAGTTAAGTTAGACAAGTAGTTAATTAGGGTTTTTAAACCTAATTTGCAAAAAACTATTATTTTTGTTTATTTTTGTAAAAAATGGATCCAAGTTTTTAGGATATGTATATTTTGTAAAGGTTATAAAGCGTAAGACTAATTTTATGAAAAAGGTTTGACTTTGAGGATTTAAAGACCTATACTATCGTCAGCTTCTCATTTTGCTCATGATTGAATATAAGCTTTTTTGTTATAATTTGTTCAGCCTCCGTTTCTGTCTTTACTGTGCTTATGCCTAAATGTGTATTTAGGTTCAATTCAATTTAATTAATGACTGATAGCTGTCATCCTATTGGAATGTTAATGTGATTTGAATTATAAGTACCATCCTTATCATGATTTAGCCATTTATATGCATCTCTTTTGTGTGTAAATCTGCCAGCCTGATGAGTTCTCCATCCCTGCACCTTATTGTCAACTTCTAAGTAGTTGTAACTTAAAGCCTTGTAATTGAGTGAGTTTCATGCATGTCTTGTGAGTGGAAGGTCATATAAGTCACTTGACTTGATCCATATTAGAAAACCCTAAAAAACATTGTAATTTACCAGGCATCCTCAAGCTGCAACCTAGAGGAGTTTCCTGGAGTGGTAACAAATTGGTGCCGTTGCCGGGAAGAGGAGACTGAAACTCAGCTTCCCTAGGAGATGACATAAATCCTTTCTTTGATGATAGACAAAGCTTGGGCACTATTCTGGTTGTAATCATCTATCTAGTGACTCCATTGAAATAAGGTGGCTTCAAGAAGACCAAGTACTAGAGAAAACTCTCAGGGGCCACCAACAACACCGGTTTTAGATCCAGAAGAATTTTTCAGAAGAGCTAGGGCTTCACTAAGGCAAACCAGTAGTGCTGCAAAGGAAGTTACACTAGGTATTTTAAGAAATATTTCTTCTATTATTTCTTCTGCTGAAACATTCAATTCTCAGGAATTTATAAGTAAATCAGAAAATTCTAGGGTTTGGGCATCTTCAAGCACTGTTTCTTGTGAAGATCCAATCCCTAGTGACTCCACTGGGATAAGTATACCACCACCACCTTCTCATCACATACCTTCATTAGTGCTACCTTCCTCAACCCTTTCCATACCCATTTCCAATATGGCTGCCCCTCAATTGACCAAAATGGAAAGGATCCTGGTAGCTAGGTATTCCCCCCTAAATTTTCCAAATCCCCTCTCGGCCATGCCCACTAGAGATTACCTCAAGTACATTCCTAAGTTTACATGAGAAGGGGATTTCACAGCTGAGGAACATCTAGAGGAATTTTATAGCTATGCTGAGAACATTAACATAGAGCAATAATATGCATGGACTAGGGTTTTTGTGCAAAGCCTAGATGGTCAGGCTAGGAAATGGTTTAAAGAACTGCCTACTAGATCAGTGGCAGGAATTGAGGCCCTAGATGACATCTTTCTAAAACATTGGGGAGAGAGGAGATACCACCTCTATTATATCACAGAGTTCAGCAACTTGAAATGGGGAGTCTGTCTCAAATTTCACCAAGAGGTTCAATAACATGTACAGCAAGATCCCCACTGAAATCAAGCCCACTGATACCTCAGGTAGGATAACTCATGCAAATTCCTTTGACTCCAATTTCTGCCTACTTCTCAGAGAAAGGAGGTATTCCTCCTTATCACTCATGAAGGATGTTTCCCTAGAGGTAGAATCAAACATTATGGCATCTTAGAAGGTTAAAAAAAATATAAATAGGAAGAAGCAGCCAGCAGACCCTATCGGGGCTTCATCATCAGAGAACAAGATTGAAAAACTGACCAAACTATTAGATAACCTAACTGCTAAAATGTCTAAGCTGAAAGACCAAGGGCAGATACTTGTGAGGGGTAAAGGGCTAGGTGACTTTGCTCCCCAAAACCCTAATTTTGTCCCTTATAGAAGAGGAAACCCCCTAGTATAGATTCTCAAAAGGGAAAGGAATCAAGGGGAAGATCAGAGAATAAGAGCTCCATTTCAGAATGTTGTATTAGAAAAAGAGCTACAATTCATTGAAGAAGAAGGAGAAGCTGAATACAACATCCACTGCATGGAGGATGAGGTGGACTATTCTTTTCTGACACATGAATAATATGAGGAAGCCCTAATTGATGAGCAGATCACTGAAGAGGCTATATATCGGGATGATGGTCAGGGAGGGTACAATCTAAGATCTATGCTGGTTGATCCTCTCAAGAAGAATGTTGTACCTATCAAGCAGCCTGTTGCACTAGCTAAAAAGATTACTATTTTACCAAAGAAAGTGGCTATCATTTCCAAATCATTGCAGAAACCAGCACCTTCAGCCATTCCTGACCATGTCCAACTCAAAGCTCCAGTGCATGAGGTAAGGTTTCTTGATAGGCTGCATTATTCTTTCAACCTTGAGTAGGAAATTTAGAAATTGAAGATCCCTTTCCCATTAATTGAGCTAATGAAAAATGATGCATTCAAGTCTTCCATTCTGAATTCCCTTCAACCAAAGGTGCATATTGATACTGACTTTGTAAATCTGCAAGATGACAAACCTATTGTAACCTTTGGCCCCATGATCGAATACCTAAAAGAATCATGCCCAACTTTCTATATATCCTTGAATATCCATGATAAAATACTCCATAAATGTCTGTTGGATTCAGGAGCTTCTCATAACCTAATTCCAAAGGCTTTGATGGATGAGCTTGGTCTCAGCATCACAAGGCCCTACCATGATTTATTCTCCTTTGATTCCAAAAAGTTCAAGTGCTTGGGCCTCATCAAAGACCTTGTTGTGAACCTAACTTAGCTACCTTCAAAAAGCATCATGATGGACATTGTAGTGGCTGATATCCCTCCAAAATTTGGCCTCTTGTTGTCTCGATAATGGAGCAAAAGACTAGGTGGCACCCTTCAGATGGATCTTACATATGCCACCATCCCCATGTTTGGAGGGGAGACCAAGGGGATGTACCATGAAAATCAGTTGGCCTACATCATAAGCAAGGAGAGAAATTCAGTGAATCACCCCATCTATGCAATGGACACTAATTTTGGGTCATGCATTCTTCAAATAGATGATTCTCAGCAAATATCAGTCCAGCTCACTAAGCCCACCCGTCAACATCCTGAAGAAGTGACCACATCAGTCTGGAACATGTATTTTGATGGGGCTAGCACTCAAAAATCAGCAGGTGCAGGTGTAGTATTCATCTCCCCATCTAAGGAAAACATTCATCTGTCTTATAAGCTTTATTTTTAAACCACTAACAATATAGTAGAATATGAAGCCTTGCTGCTAGGAGTTAATGCTGCCAAGGAGATGGGATTCATGTGCATAAGGATTTTTGGGGATGCAAACCTCATTATAAAACAGGTCAACAACACTTTTTAGACAAAAAATGTCAGACTAAAGGCCTACAGGGATGAGGTATGGAAACTCAGATACTCCTTTATGTTTCTTGAACTGTCATATATACCTAGGGCTTTGAATCACCTGGATGATTCCCAGGCTGTCTCTGCAAGTCTGTTTGTTTCTCCTTTACCTCCTAAGCTCAACTATGATGTTTAGGTTAACTACAGACCTTCCTTGCTAGATAATGTCAAATTTTGGAAGGTTTTTGAGAATGATGATGAGCTTAGTAAATTCCTTCAGCTAGTAGATGAATTCTTTGATATACATATAGACCAGGAAAACCTAAACATGGAGGAATCCAAGCAGCTCAAGATAAAAGATAAAGTGGCTGATCAGAAAATTGTCCAATTACCCAACAATTATATACCTTGGGGTTTACTACCTCTGGAAGAGTTGTTTGATCATAATGAAATCCCTTTCAAGCCTGTCAAAAAGAAGCCAGACCCTGCTGTCAAAGAGCAAAACATAGGTAGTCAAATCCATCCAAAACTGATAAATGTGTCCACTAAGTTGACTGCTGATTAGAGGTCAAAATTTTCTAGCCTGATAAAGGAGTTTTCTGATGTCTTTTCTTGGGAATACAGTGAACTAAAAAACTATGACACTAATACATTCCAGCATAGGATTCGTTTGGAGAAGGACACCATCCCTTTCAAGCAAAAGCTGAGATCCATCAGTACTCTCCTATTACCAGTAATTGAAAAAGAAATCCATAAGCTCCTTAAATCCAAAATCATAATCCCCCTTAGGTATTCCAAGTGGATTGCAAACCTAGTAGTGGTAAGAAAGAAGAATGGGGAAATCAGGTTGTGTGTGGATTTCAGAAACTTGAACAAATGTTCCAAGAAAGACAACTATCCACTACCCAAGATGGAACACCTATTGTAGAAAGTCTCAAGGGATAGTGTTATGTCATTCCTGGATGGCTTCTCTGGATACAACCAAGTTGTTGTGCACCCTGATGACCAAGAGAAGGATGCCTTTACCACCCCCTGGGGCACTTTCATGTATGCTAAAATTCCATTTGGGATAATGAATGCTAGGGATACTTTTCAGAGAGCCATGGACCTAGCTTTTGTAGGGTTGAAAGATAAATTTTTGCTCATATACTTGGATGACCTAAATGTTTACTCTCACAACCATCATGACCATTTGCAACATTTGAGGAAGGTGTTTCTGAAGTGCAGAAGGTATGGGATATCACTCAATCCTAAGAAGTCCCAGTTTGCACTTAGTGAAGGGAAACTCCTAGGTCACATAGTCTCAGCTGAAGGTGTAAATATTGATCCAATAAGGGTGGAAGCAATCCAGAAGTTGTCCATACCAAGATCAAAAAGGGACATTCAGTCCTTTTTAGGTAAGATAAACTTTGTCAAGAGGTTCATCCCTAATTTATTCGAGCTAGTGAAGCACATAACAGTCATGCTCAAAAAGGATGCAGAAATAAAATGGATTGACAAGGAAAGAATCTCTTTTGAAGACATCAAGAAGGCTATCATGGAGGCCCCAACCCTAATTAGTCCTAATTACACCGAGAGTTTTTACATCTTTTCATTTGCATCCTATGACATAGTGGTAGCTATGATGTTACAAAAAAACAATGAGGGTCCTGATCATCCAATTGCATTCTTCAGCAAAACCTTGAGATATGCTGAGCTGAAGTATGATCCAATTGAGAAATAGGCTTATGATCTCATAAAGTTTGTGAAGACTTTCAGAATCTACATTATCCATACAAAGGTCCTGGCATATGTCCCTTCAGCTACTGTGAAGGATGTTTTGACTCAGCCTGACATTGATGGGAAGAGAGCTACGTGGATCGCCAGGCTCATTGAGTTTGATATAGAGGTGAAAACCACTAAGCTAGTGAAGGGAGTATGTCTAGCCAAAATCATGGCTAAAGAAAACTGTGAACTAATGGGGCTAAAATTCACCTATGTCAAATCAGCAAAAGTGTAGACTGTTGTGGCAGTAGAAGTAGATCAAGATCAGAATGGCATTCCACCAGTAGCTGAAAACCTGTCTTCATGTGAGTGGTACTCAGGTATTATTCAATTTTTATAGAAATTAGAAGTCCCTCCTGATCTCACTCCTAATCAAGCACGAGCTCTTAAGTTAAAATATGTTAATTTTTTCACAATTGACAAACTGTTGTACTAGAAATATCAGTCTGGAATTTTGCTAAGGTGTCTAGATAAAGCAGAGAAAGTCATGCATCACTTTCATTCTAGCACATGTGGGGGCCACCACTATTGGAAAACCACATCCCACAAGATCCTAAGAGCAGGATACTATTGGCCACTCCTTCTTTCTGATGTATGCACTTTTGTAAGGGCATGTGACCAATGCCAAATATTTATAGGGAAGCAGCAACTCAAATCCTTGCCCCTTAGGCCTATTGTGGTGAATGGGCCTTTCCAACAATGGGGTCTGGATTTCATAGGTGAAATAAATATATCTTCTAGTGTACAACATAAATGGATCCTAGTAGCCACTGATTACTTTACCAAATGGATAGAGGCAGTATCCACCAGGAATGCCACTCACAAGTCATCATGAGATTTTTATATGAGAATATCTTTAGCAGGTTTGGCTGCCTAGTAAGGTTGGTAACTGATAATGCACCAGATTTTAAAGCTGGGGCATTAGTTAAAATGTGTGAGTCAATGGGAATTCAACTGGTGCATTCCACATCCTATTATCCTCAAGGCAATGGCCTGGCTGAGTCATCCAACAAAATCTTCATCAGGATCATCAGGAAACTGCTGGAGACAAATCAGAAAAGCTGGGATTCAAAGCTTAAGTTTGCTTTATGGGCTGATAGGGTAACAGACAAAAAATCTATAGGGACTTCTCCATTCAAGTTAGTTTATGGTACTGAGGCCATTTTTCCTATTCAGCTCATTTTCCCAGTGGAAAAATTCTTTCAGGAAGAGGAAGATGAACCAAATTATATGGTGAGGAGGATGATGGGCTTGGTGGAGTTACAGCAAATCAGAGAGCAAGTAATAGGAAAATTAGAAGCCCATCAATAGAGGATAAAGGGCATGTTTGACAAAAGAGCAAAAGTAGGCAACTTCCAGGTTGGAGATTGGATCCTCAAGTGGGATGCTGTCAGACAAGACAAGGGAAAACATGGAAAATTTGACTCTTTATGGATTGGCCCTTTTGTGATAGCCAAGGTACATAAGAATAACACCTTCAAATTGCAGAATCTGGAAGGGGAAGGGTATTTGATGGCCCAGTGAATGGACATTTTCTAAAACTTTACTTTATTTGAGGCTCTGAGGACTTATTATTGTAAATTAGTAGATAGTAGGTTGTTTTTGCTGATAGAATAAACTCCATGCCCAATGGAACAGTAAATGATAGCGTTAATTTTTTAGTTTCTTTTAGGGAAAGGAATTTTGGTCTGGGATTCTTGGGACCTCACTGGGAGTTTTCCATCCCCAAGTAGGAGCCAGATGTTATCTCCCAAAATAAATTTATTTTGATAGTATGAAGAATTGGATTCATGTAATGAAAGATCTAAGTATGACTGGCAAATTGAAAGCCTCTATTTTTGATATGGTTGAAAATTTTAAAAGTTATAGCTTTCGATGGCTTAGGTGAGGATTTTTATAGCTCATTAGCCACCGAAAAGCTATGTTTTGGCAGCTAAACAGTTGAATGCGGGATAAAGGTGAACCACCGAAAGTGGTTTGAGCAAGAATAATTAAAATAACACTTTCGGTGGCTTAGGCGAGACTCCAAAAGACTCATTAGCCACTGAAAAGGGTTACTTTTAGCAGCTTAGAGAGAAGACCAAGAAGGATTTTAATCGCCGAAAGCTAGCAGCGAGCAACATTGGTAAAGGTGCATTTGATGGCTTAGGCAAGACTCAGAACAACTCATTAGCGACTAAAAGGTGATACTTCCGGCAGCTTACCGAACAATTCAACATGCATTTTAACCACCGAAAGTAGGAAGATAAGCATCGGGGAAAAAGTGCTTTTGGTGGTTTAGGTGAAAGCTTGGGCATTTCATTATCCATTGGAAGGACGGGTTTTCGGCAGTTAAACAGGTTTTCTGGTAAGGCCATTATCCGTCGAAAGCAGGATTTCACCGCAACGATGGGATGAAGGTTTCAGCATCTTAGGTGAAAAATATATTACTTCATTAGCCACTGAAAGCCATATTTTCAGTGGCTAGCTGACAAACTCTCAAAGGCTATTAACCACCAAAAAGGAAAATTGAGGAAATGGTTAGAAAACAGTCAAATCCAACCCGTTAGCAAGATGAACAATCAATGGAGGGCGTGACAAACCACAGAAAATACTTGGGCCTGCATAAACCACGTGTGTAAATGAGTTAAAAAGGTCGTTATGAAACTGGCAAAGGACTGATATAACAGAAAACCATCAGTATCCTTCCACCTGTCCAAAAGAACAGCAAAAAACCTCACCAAATACCCTGGCTGATGTGTGATATGATTTATTGGGAAAGGAGATCGAGAGGATCAGCTACTGCCATCACTTTGTGATCTCACCGTCCATCATGATAGTGCAAACCCTCATAATCAGTGCCAAGAGACTCCATCAAAGTTCATCTTCAAGTTTGTCATTCTTCTCCACCAGAAAAAACTATCTCTGAGGAATTAGACTGCTAACACACTGTATATAGAACTAAGAATTATTTTGCAGGTACCGAGGAGAGGCACTCATCAAGATGAAGAAGGGAGGACCTGCTCTCAAGAAGGAGCTAGGTGATATCAGTTATTTAGAAGCACATCCAGAGGTCTATAAACTCTTCCAAGAGGTTGGCTGCTACAAGTTTTGTGAAAATATACAAGGCTCCCATCAGCAGGTGGCTGAAGCCTTTGCCCTCTCATTTGATGGTTCAAAAGCAGTCATAGGAAAATAGGAGTTTCACATAGATGAAACCCTAATCATTGAGGTGACAGAACTCACTGGCATAGGAGAAAAATGGTTTAAGGCCACCGTACCAAAAGATGTAGAATTCAGGTCTTACCTAAAGCCTGAGCATAGAGGAATGGTGTGGAAGAAGAGTGTGCCATCATCATGGCTGGAAGAGAAGTGGAAACAACTGCTGAAGGCCATTATGGTCTACCTAACCTATGAAGGAAGATATAACAGAGCCATGATATACCATTTCAAGTTAATGAATCACTTCACAGGTAAAAGCCCTCTCAATTTACCCTTTTACTTACACAGAAGTCTGGTAAATATCACACCAAGTGAAATCCCAACCATCCAATATTGTTGGAAGGCTATCCCACCATGGCATTATCTAGCTATTGGTCCAGGAGTTGCTGAAAAGAAGGAATATGGCATGGCCTCATTTTCTGTTTTGGAATGGATTTGAGACAGGCCTTCAGCCAGAAGAGAAAGGTAAGTCTCCTACCAAGAAGTCCAAGACACTAAGGAGTGGGAGAAGAAGGAGGAGGGCCATTTCCCCAGCAGCAGCAGCAGAACAACCTCCCTCCTCTTCCAAGACCAAGAAGGTAGAAAGGAACTTGGACTTCAGTGAGAAGGGCCAGGAGGCTGAAACACACATTGAAAATATCCTAAATATACCCTACTCAGACTCTAAAGAGGAGCAAGAAGGAAGTGCATACCTAGCTCTGCAAATTGTACCAGTATCTGAAGCACCACCATCCCCCACACCAAAGGAGCAAGAAGAACCAACAGAGAGGGATTCCTCCAGTAAGCCTAAAACTCAAAAGATCAATCAATTACTAAGGCAAATTTATGATATGGAGATTTTGGAAAGAGAAATAAAGAAGAATAATGCTGCATTGACCAACACAAATAAGCTGCTACATAAGTCTTAACTGGAGCAGAGAGAAAGATATATTTTCTTAAAGAGGCTGAACACAAGGTACCTAAAGGAAAATACTAGATTATACAGGATGGTTAGGCTCCAAAGGCTGCAGCTGAAGGATGCCAAGGAAAACCCTAGTAGCCACCCCACCTTGGAAACCCTAGCTAAAGTAGCAGTTAGTCTCCATCCTCTTGAAACTAGCCAAGGTGTTGTTAACACTCCTAGCACAAAGCCTGCAGAAGAAGAAAGCTGAGAAAACAGGCTTACAGAGACATTTTTGAGGAAAACCTAATAATTTTTGCAAAATAGGGCTTTCGGTGGCTTAGGTGAATGCTGGGGCAGTCCATTAGCCACTGAAAGTACCACTTTCGATAGCTAACGATTTCAATAGACTAGCCTCTTAGCCACTAAAAAAAGAAAGAGGCTTAAAATCAAAATTTGGCATATATGACCGGTTTTTGGCGAATCTATATGGCTCAGGGGCATAGGATGAAGATGAAGGGTGTGGAGGAAAGCATAAAAAAAAGGTTTGTTTCAGTCCTTCTATGACATAACAGCGCAAAAGGCCACCAACACCTAGTTGTCAAGAGAAATCAGTGGCTTAACTAGCAAAGGTCTAGTAACAGTAATTATCAGCAGTTACCTTAGTTATTTGAAGGTTCATACAATGAACTAATTGTTTAGTTAAGTTAAACAAGTATTTAATTAGAGTTTTTAAACCTAATTTGCAAAAAACTATTATTTTTGTTTATTTTTGTAAAAAACAGATCCAAGTTTTTAGGATCTGTATATTTTGTAAAGGCTATAAAGCCTAAGACTAATTTTATGAAAAAGGCTTGACTTCGGGGATTTATAGACCTATGCTATTGTCAGCTTCTCTTTTTTCTCATGATTGAATATAATCTCTTTTGTTATAATTTGTTCATCCTCCATTTATGTCTTTACTGTGCTTATACCTGAATGTGTATTTAGGTTAAATTCAAGTTAATTAATGACTTATAGTTGTCATCCTATTGGAATGTTAATGTGGTTTGAATTATAAGTACCATCCTTATCATGATTTAGCCATTTATATGCATCTATTTTGTGTGTAAATCGACCAGTCTGATGAGTTCTCCATCCCTGCACCTTATTGTCAACTTTTAAGCAGTTGTAACTAAAAGCCTTGTAATTGAGTGAGTTTCATGCATGTCTTGAGAGTGGAAGGTCATATAAGTCACCTGCCTTTATCCATATTAGAAAACCCTAAAAAAACATTGTAAGTTACCAGGCATCCTCAAGCTGCAACCTAGAGGAGTTTCCTGGAGTGATAACATTCCATTGCTAGTGTCGGACATATCTAACCTACAACATAAACTAAAATTTTGTATGTATGGATAGGGCCTACCTTCTCTTCAAATCAATAGAAGGCAATATAATGGGTGCATCGAGCATAATAAGCATGGGGTTTCATTTAAGCCTTGAGCTATGTCAACTATAAAAAAAACACCAATTGTTGTGCTTACAGTTTGGCACACAATCAACTCCATCAAGGATTTATTAATGAATTCTACCAAAAGTATTTTTACAAATTCCTTGTTACATATTTAGCTCGCACATGTGATTAAGCCCCTAAAAACAAGCTAGCCCAACTATAACCTAAGGGTGTTACCCACTGTCACCTCAGTAACAATTTTTATACACTTCCAGTTGGCTCTTGTCATCAAAATACAATATCTCTCACAAATAATAATTATTGTGTACACTAAAGATTCCTCATAGACCATATAATGGAGAATCTGCTATAGGTCAATCATTGATGGTGTGTCAAAGATTGCCCAAAACAGAGAGAGAAATATTGATCCTGTAACCTCTTCCCACCCATTTGTGTTGGAAGACAAACTCAATGTATTGATGCATTTTTTCCATAGGATGGACCATATTTCAAGTCTCTGCCATGCCCAAAACTCAAATCACATATGCCCTAAAATGTTGTTGATTGTTGTTATGAAGACAGAGAGGCAAATGAAAACATGCATAGTTTTCCAGCCATAATTGAAAACCAAGCCTCCTACTGCTGGCCTTTACGAACATAACTAACCTAGGACTTATAATAAGGCTCCTAGAATTATTCAAAATAGTACTAGACCTAGATACTGTTTACTGATGCTTAAGAGGTTGTGATGTGCTCAGAATGTTGATCACTAGGAATTATCCCAGTTTAGCTCAGCAAAACTCCAATTGACCACCCATCATGACCTATGCATGATTTTTTAGTATTTCCCAATTCATTTGTAGTATTTTCAAGCCTATGCATGATTTTCATAGTCACACATTATGTAAATAGTTATATCTTCTTAATTTTTGAGGCCCATATGGGGGTTGAGAAGAAATTGATTCACTAGTGTCGGACAATTTTAAAGTATTCCATGTGGTTTAATCCCAAGAACTCAACATAATATGTATTCCTAACTATGAAATATTACACCACTATATATTAATAATTTTCTGGTGCCATCTTTCATGGGAAAAAAAGGTGGAAGAAAAAGTTTGAAGTGGCTTCTATTGGTGCTTGAACTCATGTCTAGCAGAAAAAAGAAACCTCCTATCCATATTCTGGGCTGACTTATGCAATTGAACAGTAGTTTTGGGCATGTTTTAGCAGCAAAGAATGAGCAGAAAGCCAATTCTAGGCTAGTTTTGTGAGATGAGAAGCAATTATGCTATGTTCTGGGTGAAATTTATTGGTGTCCATTTGTCATTTCCTTTGGATCACTACTCTATCCTATTCATGCAAAAAGAGATATAAAGCAACTTTTAGGATCCTCAAAAGGGTTTCAATTGAATAGATTTCCAATTTTTTTTGGAATACTAGGAAGCTCAAATTTATGCTAAGTTCCTTTCTAGGAGAGTACATTGTGTCATCTACTATTACAACCCATTTGGATATGATTTCCTTCCTCATTGTGGTGATAAGAGGAAATTCAGTGATGTAAAGGATTAATTTTTGTACATTATATTGACTTATAAAGCTAAGCCTTTTGAAACAACAACAAAAAAGTATTTACTAGTTTCATCACACCTCCCCTCCAAGTATATAGGACATAGACATTTCCAACTTGAAATATTCATCTCTATGAGAAGAACGAGAAAACCTTATGGTTATCTTTATAATTTTATTTTCTGAATCTGGTTATCTAGGCAGAATTGCAACTTGATATTCTAGGAAACCATTTCTTCTTCAAGATGGGTGGGAGACACCATTAAATAAGCTATAGGGAAATCAGTCCCCTTTTGTATTCTCATAGTTCTATAAACAATCATTGTCTTAGCCATTTTCTCTTCCATCTCTTGTAGTATCTTGAGTCCCAAAATTGCTTGGTACTTTAAGTGATTCCAACTTAGAGGGGTTGTGTAAGGCCGTCCATATATAAAATCATATGGAGACATGTGGATACAGTACTCATCCCCACTAAGCATATAGGTTACATACATTTCCAAAATAAAATATAAACAAGTTAACAACAATAACATACTTATTACTAACATTAACATAAAAATTAAATAAAGTCTATTATCTA
>LPNX011178426.1:31520-45929 GCA_001517045.1 Pseudotsuga menziesii | reverse complement strand
AGTTAATATAAATCTATATTGAATTAATAATTATAAGGTAGATAGATATATAACAATTCAATCACCCTTGAAAATGAGACATGGGATGTAGTAAGCATAGTACCGCTCATAATGATGATCAATATATATTTCAGTGTGATATATAAAAACATATGGAAAATTCAACCTGTGATATATTTGAATGATGATGAAGACGGTGACGATGATGATGATGATGAGGGTCAAGACGATGAAGATGACGATGATGAAGATGATGATGATGAAGACGATGATGATGATGATGATGATGATGATGATGAGGGTCAAGATGATGAAGATGATGATAATGATGAAGACAATGACGATGGCGACGGCGATGATTATGATGATGGTCATCATCATCATCATGAAGATGAAAATAATGAACATCATGATGATGAGGATGATGATGATGATGATGAAGATGATGTTGATGATGATGATGATGATGATGATGATGATGATGATGAAGATGACAGTGATGATGGTGATGATGGTGATGATGGTGATGATGATGATGAACATCATCATGATGATGAAGATGATGATGATGATGATGGTGATGATGGTGATGATGATGATGATGATGACGACGATGACGATGATGCTAAACATCATGATAATGATGATGATGATGAAGATGATGATGATGATGAGGACAATGATGATCAAAATGATGACAATGGTGATATGGATGGTGATAATGAAGATGAACATAATGGTGATTAAGACGATGATGTTGAACATCATGGTAATGACAATGATGATGAAGATGATCATGATGGTGATGATCATGATGATGAATATGATAATGATCAACATGATGATGATGATGATGACGACGAGGATCATGATGATGAAGACGATGATGATGAAGATGATGACGATGATGATGATGATGATGATGATGAGGGTCATGATGATGAAGACGATGATGATGATGATGAGGGTCATGATGATGAAGACGAAGATGATGAAGATGATGATGATGAAGACGATGACAATGACGATGATGATGATGCTCATCATCATCATGAAGACGATAATAATGAACAACATGATGATGATGACAATGTTGATAATGATGATGATTATAATGAGGATGAAGATGACGATGATCATCATAATCATCATCATGAAGACGATGATGATGATGATGATGATGATGACGACGATGACGATGATGATGATGATGACAATGATGACGATGAATACGACGACGATGATGATGATAATAATGGTGATGATGATCAACATGATGACGATGGTGATGTGGATGGTGATGATGGTGATGATGATGATGATGATGAAGACGATAATAATGAACATGATGATGATGATGATGTTGATCATGATGATGAAGATGAACATAATGATGATCAACATGATGATGATGGTGATGTGGATGGTGATGATGAAGATGAACATAATGGTGATGAAGACGATGATGTTGAACATCATAGTAATGACAATGATGATGAAGATGATGATGATGGTGATGATGAAGATGATGATGCTGAACATCACGTTAATGACAATGATGATCAAGATGATGATGATGAAGACGACGATGATGATGAAGACAATGATAACGGTGAAGACAATGATGATGATGATGAATGTGAGGGTGATGATGATCAACATGATGACGATGGTGATGTGGATGGGGATGATGATGATGATAATGATGATGATGATGATCATCATCATCATCATGAAGATGATAATGGATCATGATGATGTTGATCATGACAATGAAGATGATGATGCTGAAGATGAACATAATGATGATCAACATGATGACAATGGTGATGATGAAGATGAACATAATGGTGAAGAAGACGATGATGTTGAACATCACAGTAATGACAATGATGATGATGATGATGTTGATGATTGTGCTGATGATAAACATGATGATGATGGTGACGTGGATGGTGATGATGGTGATGATGATCATCATCATCATCATCATGAAGATGATAATAATGAACATGATGATGATGATGATGATGATGATGATGATGATGATGATGATGATGAAGATGAACATAATGATGATTAACATGACGACGATGGTGATGTGGATGGTGATGATGAACATGAACATAATGTTGATGAAGACAATGATGTTGAACATCATGGTAATGACAATGATGATTATAATGATGTTGATGATGATTATGATGATGATTATCATCATCATCATCATGAAAATGATGATGATGTCGATGATGATGAAGATGATCATGATGGTGATGATCATATTGATAATGATGTTCATTATGATTATGATGATTATGATGATGATAATGATGATGATGGTGATGACAACGATGATGATGATAGTGATGATGATGATCAACATGATGATGATGATGAAGATGATGGTGATGATGATGTTAGTAACTCTTAAAAAAAATAAGATAAAAGAATAGGTCTAATTAAATATTTACCTTTCAATATATTTCAATGTCTTCTTCATCTAAGTTATCGTATTCTTCATCCAAGTCATCATCTGTATCATCATATCCAGAGTAAACATTGTAAGGATTTCCCATATCATCATCGTCATCTAAGTTAGTTACGCTCATCGTGTCATCGTTGGTATAATATTCATGGGCATTGTATGCTACATCATCTGATTCAACTAATTCTTGGACATCTTCTGCTGGATCATCATCATCATCTAACTCATGTTGATCATGCTCTTCATTATCATATTTTTCTTCCAGATAACCCTCTTCATTACCATCATCTAATTTATACTTTACCAGCCTTCCCCTTGGATTGTGTCTCACAACAAATGACCACCCCTCTTTACCTAGAACCTCCGAGTAAAATACTTGTTCACATTAGCTTGGAAGAACATAGGGATCTATTCCTGGCTCAAACAACCTTGTATTTACCATGGTAAATCCATTATCATGTTCAATAATAATTCTACCGAGATCATGTTGATTCAATCATAACCTGTACCATTTGAAAACAAATAGAACTACATTGAAGGATTTAAATTCACACTGTAGAATATCTTCCAAATACCCATAGTATCAATTTTTTTGAGAGTTCTGGATGTATGTCACTTCTAGATGAAACATTGGTCACCTCAAAGGCTACAGATATCCCACAATCTGATGTTTCTTTGTTTCATCCAATTTTTTGTTGCAATATCTACAACCATTACAGACCATAGCCTTATGGTTTTTCACCTACAACAAGCAATACACAAAAATATTACACAACAATTCAATAGTTATGCAGCAATACATGGAAAAGAAAAACATGTACGTCAAAATGTAATTTGCAAAATAAAAGATTTAGAGTGATTGATTAATATGCTTGCCATTTTATCTTTTAAACCATATGCTAAATTGATTTCCCTTTCTGTAATATTTCTATCTCCATTGTGATGTGCTGCTTTTACCAATGAAGCCACACCTTCCCATGATATTCCATGACCCGATTGTTCACATCGTTCAATCCATACCTTCATCCAGACAAGATTTTTTGCGATGTATAAATGAATTGCATCCCATGCTCGACCAATTGCTTGATGACAATAATCATTAAAATGTAAGACATGTGTAAATTTCCTGAACAAATTATATGCTCTTAATTGATGTAATAACTAGAAAATGTAATTAGAATATGAACGATATAATAAAAATCCACTAGCTAATAATTACCTTTCACCTTCCTCTATTTACCTTTCCCCTTCAGTTGCTCCCCTTAAATTTTTTTATTGGAGTCTGGATCACAAATGCGACATAAATTGAGCTTTGACGCTAAAATAGGAAGATATTCACTAACATACAACATGTTTTGGTATACCGTATATCCTTCCATCATAGAACTAGTAGCATGTGCTCAGTGTCTCACCAAACCCTTCATAAATTTCAAGTGCCTTTCAACCATCCACATGGACCTTGAGTGCACAGGTCCACACAACTCAATCTCCTCAACTTGGTGTATGAGGTAGTGTTCCTATGCATTGAAAAATGCTGAAGGTAGATGCTTCTGCATTTCACACATGAGATGAGGAATTTCTCTCCTCCAATACTTTATATCTTCTTTATGGACTTCTTTATATGTAAACCATCTACAAGTGACACAAATCAATAACGATATTTAACAAAAAAAAACAATAAATTACATATCATGAAATAGTGCACAAAAAACAAATATAAATTATACAGAGAATTAAGGAAATACTAAGCCAAGCAACTAATCGCTAGTTATCTCATGTATTTACCAAGATTATATATAACTTTTTTGACATTATTATCGAAGTTGTCCGAAAGAGAGAGAGGCAGAACATACCGTATCAATATATAAATCACGCCATTTATTAAACAAAGAGTATAAAAACAAGAAAAAAAATTATGCAATAAAATGAAAAAAACAATTATATGGATATAACAATAATAATTACCTTGATGAAGATGTGCCAATCATGTGTTTTGACCCCCGCAAAATCAACTTTTTTTGTTATGATATTCTTCAAGTTCGCACAAAATCTAGTGGGAAATTTAATTTTCTGCATTACTTATTTGACAACATTCCTTTGCTACTCCATAAACATCCATGGAATTGAGTTTTTGAGACCAATGGTCTCCATTGCTATGAAATTGGATGACGTCTTTCATTGCATGGTTTCCTTCTTGAATGTCTTTGCAAGCTTTCACAATTTTATCTTTCTCCCTCCTTAGCTCCAATAGTCGCCATATTTTTTTAGTCACATTCTTCCCAATATGCATTATATCAAACAAATGAGCAATTTGTAGGTGCTCATAGTAGGGCAACCTATTGAATTGTATAGGATAACTTTTCATTCCTCATGGAATCCCATTAATGCCTTCATGATCACGATGGACATCATGAATATTAGTTTATAAATAAATTATGTCATAAATCAAATATGGCCATTGTAGTAAACAACTCACAATAAAAATTAAAATACATAACAATTCATATACGATGATCCATACGTACCATGATGACAATTTATATTGTATTGCATCTTCCAAAGGTGAGGTGTCATTCTCCGTGGTTTTAATGCAGTCTCCTACTGCCCATTGAAAATATTTTTTTCGGTTGTTCTATACATGTGATTCTTAGAGAGGAAATGCTTATACTCATCAAACACCTCCTTTCTTAATCTTTTTGAGCGACGATATTTTATCTTAGGACCACAAAATGGACATGCAAATTTTCCCTTTGTCTGAAGACCTACAATATATAGATATGGAATATCTATGTCAATTATAATTATATATAAACTATATTAACTACTTCATATAATTAAATGCAATTAAAGTGGAACTTAAAAATTCAAACCACAAAATTGGGTTAACCCAGGGGCATTGTGTATTGTCCATACAACCATTGCATGGAATTGAAATTTCCTTTGTTGTATTGGTCTAGATACGTCATACATAGTGATTCCATTACATAACTTCAGTAGCTCATCTATAAGAGGTTCGATATATACATTCATATATTTGACTTGGAACTTACCTGATTGATTTGAAGTACATAAAAAATATATAATTATGAGAACCATTAAGATATATAAACCATGCACAAGAGTAAAATACAAAAATATACAAATGAAATTAGGAAACATAATATGACAAATGAGATGCCACAACTACATTATAAATAAAATATTTATAGACAAAAAATACCTGGAATAATCATCGATAACATTATGTGCTCCCTCTTTATTGACAACCATGAAGGAATGTTGTTGTTGATAACAAAAATAGGCCACACCGTGTAAATGGATTTCATATGTGAAAATGGATTAACACCATCTGCTGCCAAAGAAATCCTAAGATTATGTGGTTCTTCTTTAAAGTGAGGCCATTTTTCCTCCATATCCCTAAAAGTAGAAACATATGCAGGAATTTAAATAACATCATCTTGACTACTGTTCCTGGCATGGTAATCCATAAATTGTGATATTTTATTGCACCTGAACAGTCGTTGCAAATGTGGAATGATGGGAATATAATGAAGAACCTTGTGAGGAACCTTTTTTATTACTTGATCTATTCGATATATACTTATATGACATTCTAGACATTTTGTTGAAAATTCATGCTAATTATAATATGTAACATGGTCATTGGAGCATGCATGAATTGATTTATAATTCATTCCAATCTCTTTCATGATGGAAGATAAATCTCGATATGTGCGTGGTAAAATATTTGATGGTGGTAACAAAAATTCAGCTATCAAGCTACAGCAAAAAAAAAATATAGTTATTGTAATAAATAAATAATACTAACGAAACACACTTCATCCATATGATGATTAATAATGAGTTAACAATACAATTATTAGAGGAATACAGATAAAATTTATCATGATGGTATATATGTGATGGATTATTTTACATACCTTAGCATTTGTGTGATTGATATGTTTGAAAGACCATTCATAACCTTCAAGTTCATTATCAACAATACAATAGAGAGAATCCTTATTTTGGAGCCTTCATAAAGGGATTCATTTCCCTTATCGAGAAGAGGTATATCGTGAACATCATCAAAGTCATCAATATTTTCATTATCATCACCGTCGTCGTCATCCATTATAACATTAAATGAATCATGGATCAATTTATTTGTACCATCATCTACAACTACGGTATCAGTGTGATCATGTTGTTCAATATGATCATTCACTTGTTCTCCATTAAACATAGAGGCCCCATGATCCTGATCTGGAACTTGTTCTGAAAGCACTTCATCTGGATGATATTAGGCAGGGTTTCTTTCCTGTATAAATACATGAAAACATCAATAGATATAATTTAATATAGGAAATATTAAAATAATACATACATTTACCAAAGAAAAGAATATAAAAAACTTTATAATGCTAAACCTACAAATGGACGATATTCATTCCCCCCCTCAGCATGTCCATGTTCCCTGCAATGTTTTGTGGCTAATGAAATCAATATTCTTCTCCTATTAAATCCCCTGCATTGAGTACATGGATGATAACATTTTGCATCACCCTTTCATTTCATTGCATCCCATAGTCTAGCAAGCAATTATCGATTGTGTTCATTTGGTTCAGGAATATTTCTATTTGACATTTTGTCACCAACTTCGTGAATGAATACTATCAACAATATTAAAAAATCAAGTTCCACACATCACAATTTTCTTAAACGGAGGTTTGTCTAAGAATAAAAAAATTCCCACAAACTATCTCTCGAAGAAGAAAAAAATTCCCACAACCGCCCATTGAATAATAAAACAATTCCTCAAACTGTCCATCAAGGAATAAATAATTTCAACAAATTGTTGGTCGGTTCTATAGAAAACATTTCGGAATGTTTAAAAATGTTTATATTTATAATTCGCCGGTCATTGAATATTTGACGATATGAACCTAGTTACCTTTGGAAATATGGATCTAAACTATTTGAAATATGTCTTTATATTATTTCAAAAAATAGCCCAATGACATCAAAAATCCGACGAATCATCCTCCAAGTGTCGTTGAACATTTGAAAAACTGTTGTCGAATATCCGATGACTCATCCTCCAAATGTCCTCACAAATTCGACACATGTCCATCGCAAATTCGACACACATTCATCACATATCCGACGACATAGTGTTGCAAAGTGTCATCGAAAAAACTACGCTAAGAACGTTGGAAATTCAATGATGCTTAAAGAAATTGAAAGGTACAGTACTTTTCATCATTACAAACCGACAAAAACGTACTTTATGTCTGATGTCATCGGATTTTGGGTTCAAATCCTATTGTGCATAAACCAGATTCCTTGGTCAGACGAGATTGTAGAAAAATTGAAGGGTGAGAGGAAGTGATCCCCACATGAAGAAATCACAGAAGCTTAGGTTAAATACCAAACAAGGCTTATATTCCTATAGAAAATATCAAGTATGTCCTCAGTTTCTTAGTTAAGCTCTCAAGAGCTTAATATGCCCGTAGAGGAAAAGATAGCATGAGGAATCCTATAGGGAAGAAAGAAAATCCTGCAGAGGACATGAGGAACCTTGCTGCATGTAGATGGAAGGTAATCTAGCATAACGAAATCTATAGGGAGCCCACAGAGGAAGATATATCGCAGGTCTAAATATTGTTTTTCAATTAATTAATTGATTAAATAAGTTTAAACTAATAAACATAATTAAAAATGAGGAACAGAGAAATTTTGGTTTGGAAAAGGTGTGTTTGTCTAGATTGAAGAGGCATAAATGAATTCGAAAAGGTATGTTGTTGTAATGATATTGAGAAGAAGTATTTAAGTAGAATATTGAAGTATAAAAAAAGTGTCTTTTCATCCATATCTATGCAGCCGAAGAATAAGACAGAGACCAAAGTAGAGTAACAAGAGACAGATTTTTTAAAGAATATCTGGAAGTCTGATAAAAATGCATTCAAGGGTGGAAGGGTGGTGCTAGGGCAGGGTACATGCCTACAAGGAGGTATTATCCTCCTTCCAGTAGTGGCTGGGGAACCAAGGTATTGGTGTATCCTTATCTGTAGGTGTCGAAAGAAACCAGGGTGTGGGTGCATCCTTTAGTAGTGGCTAAGAAACTTGGGGATTGTGGTCTCCAGTAAGTGGGTACTTGAAAATAACTATTGTAAATTGTAAAAACAAAGTTTTTCAAATAATAGAAACATGTTGGTGGTTACCTTATTGGGTTCCACATTAAAACATTGTGTCCAAATTTGTTTTTACATTTTCTAAAATAAAAGAAATTGTGTTTAAATTTATGTCACTGATTCACCCGCCCCCTCTAAGTGATAAGACCTGATCCATCACGTAGTAGCTCCCCGAGTGTTGTTCTCGGTGTATTTCTCCAACAATATGGCCAAAATGATTTTCTCAGTTGGTTTAAGGTATCCTAGAGGGGTCTCTCGATATATGCAAGGTAGGTGAGAGCTCAAATCCATACTCATGTTGTCTAATCCACAACCATTCGACAGGAGCCTTCCAATATACTGAGTACATGAAGTACCTTTCTATATACCTCAAGGGTACGTGAAAGGTTGTTTGATATACCGGTTGGTACATCGAATAACTACAAGCCCCTGAGATGCAGTGCATGAAATAAAACGACAAATCCTATGTTTATAGACGTCGGAACATGTCTTCTAACCTATCACTCAAGTTACTAAAAATTTTAACCTAGAACTAGCGTTAATTTTATCTTAAATGATTAAGTGAATGCATGAGGTGTGGATAGAAAAAATAAAACCATGCAGCATGATGATGCAAATTTTCACTTTATTTTTTGAGGTATGCCCTACTTACATGAAAGAGAGTTATTCAATTTACTTTTCCAAACAAGAAATCCAAAGCAATCACACTGAACTATTTTCAAAATTGCAAGCAAGCAAAATACTTCTAATGACCAAATTTGAAAGTAAATGAAATAATATCTCTTTTCCAAAACGAAAGATGCTACAACTTGTTGCAGCTGCAACTGTTTTCCCCAAATTTTTCAAATTTTGGTCCCCCTCATGATTTTAATGTTGTTTTGAATCATTTGGATCCATTATTTTTTGGGTCATGCTTGAATTTCGGAATATTTTGAAGATTAACTCTTGTCCTGTTTTCAGAAGTTGCTTGTGTTTGTAGCGACTGTGGGTCGCGGATTTTGGAGTTTATTTTATTTTGTTAGTCAAGGATGATTCAGACCAATTGTCCTTTGTAAAACCGCTGTTTCATAGGTGAAACAGTTCAGCTGTTGCTAAATTTTAAAGTTTTTCAAACATTTAGCATTTTTTGATCGGAGGCTGTTGTTTGTTCGTCTTCCGCCGTTGCGGCTCCCAAAGCAGCTAAGCACCCGAAATGTAAGTGCTCTTCCCACCGATGTGTGTCGGTTTCTGGCTGCATGTCTGTAGCCTTTTCTCTTCCACCATTGTGGCCGTGCCAATCACTTGTCTTCTAATGTCAATGTCTTTCTAATTTTCGACTGGAAGCTTTCCCGCCCACATTTTAGTTCATAACTTTTTCGACTCCGGTAGGATTTAAATGGTTTCGGGGTGCTCGTCACCTATTGAGACCCACTTATGTGGCTTAAAATAAGTCTACCCGGCTGATGTTTTTGTGTTTCAAGCCACCGATGAGTTTCCTCTTCCCGCCGTTAGTGAGTTTTTCAAGCCCATGTGTGGACGAGACAGTGGCAACAACACCTGTTAAGGTTCCCAGAACTGGAATGCAATGCATGGCCTCTCTTGATGATTACTCATTTTATAGACGTAGTTTGTTTTATTGAAAATACAGTCCCAATGAATGATAGATTTCGTTTCATTGCAGGTGGACTCAAGAGACTGTTCAGACTACCATGGTGCGAAGGTACAGCTGGGAGATAGGTGGCAGAAGGAAGCTGGGCAGTTTTGGCAAAAGTCAAACCGAAACCTACAGGATCGCAAGGAGGGAAAGCGAGGTAGAAGGAAAAACCAATGGCAACAAAGTTGCAGATCTGGAAGGTCTGTCAGTTACTCAGCGGGTCATGAGTGCGCACAGAAAAGATAAAAAATAGGGATATGAAACGTTTGAGGGACCGAAAGGTCACACGTTTGGGGGAAGCCCAAGCGGTCAACTGTTTTAGTTTAAATATTTGAAATTTAGAATGGAGAGGGGCTTTTTCCCTAGAAAAAACTTGTAAACTATTTCTTGTAAGAGGAACTATTTCGTTTTCGACTGTGTTTCAGTAACTATGAGGGTGTTCTAACTTTCTGAACCTATGTTCTTGCCTGAATGTTCTCCAGTACAATCTGTGATGTTTTTCCACTATGAGTAATGGGATTTTTTTTTAAACTATTGATGAGCTATCTTATCATGCATACTTTTATTCATGTTTATATGTTTTGGTTATAATAACAACTATCTGTGATTTTCCATAACACGTGGACAGCGTTGCATTACTCATGAATTAATATCTAGCTCTCTAGAGATAGTTTAGTTAGTAATTTATTTTCTAAACTATATGTGATTTAGATGCTTGTGAGTTTTAAGATGAGAGGTAAGAACTTGCGCATCACTTTGTGAATACTCCTTGCATCCTTTATCACCCTGCATGTTAATTAGGCACGTGCATATCATACTTTAAGTCAAAAATACATATGGTGTACTGGGCCGCAACCGGTAAAACCTTTATTTTTTGTTACTTGACCTACGGTAGCCGGAATGCAAACCGAACGGATTCCCTACACCAAACAGTCACGAGCTAATTCAGAACGTTGACTGGGGAGAATCCCTTGATGTTATTGCCTACAAATTTCCAGGCCTCAATAGTTTCTGGCGCTAGAAGGAGGGCCTCCAATGCATGGTTGGCCGAGGAAAACTGTTTTTCCGAAACTATTCCACCAGTAATAGTTCAGAAGCCAGTGTGTTTCCTAATCCAATTTCAGAAGAAGAGGGTAGAGAACATTTGTATTCTATTGACAACGAAGTTGTTAATAATCTGAGAAGACACACTAGGGCATAGGTGAAGAAGATTGAAGGATTTCCAATCATACCTAAATTGCCCAGAAGAGAATATAAAAGGAAGGATCGTCCTATATTGGAAGACTCAGTGCTGGTTGAGGATTGGGAAGAACTTGTAGAAACAGTCTTACAAGAAGTTGTACTACCTTTGAATCAAAAGGGCCCAGATACTCCTCATAGTTCTCTTTCTCACACTCCTATTTGCTCACCTACTCACTCTCCACCCAGACTCATGGCAGGTGTAAATGCAAATCAACCACCCAACCCACCTAATCCACCACTTGCCTGGAGAGCCAGATCACCTTTAAACCTAACACCTCCATTACATGATTTACCTCAATCCTTTGACAATATGCTGCCCAAATTCGACCCAAGTGAAAAGATACTAGTAGACAACCACTTGCAAAGTTTCTATTTGGCAATAGAAGGGTTAAGGGTTGGGGAATATGAAGATGTAGTTTGCAGACTTTTCCCGCACACCCTTAAAGGAGTTGCGGCATCGTGGTACTTTGGTTTTCCTACAAACTCTATCCCTGATTGGGATACCTTCGAGAGGATTTTTAGAAGTAAGTATGCAACCTAGAAGACTCATGCAGCTCTTATGAAAGGACTATGTGCCTTGAAGAAAGAGAGAAAGGAAAAGGTACACAGTTTCACTCAAAGGTTTGCAGCATATCTCAAGAATTTTTCTGACGCTGACAGGCCTATAGATAAAGTCCTGATTGAATATTATACCCCAGCTTTGGGACCCAAGTTGGCCATGTTTGCCAAAATTAAGGCCAAGCCCACTTTAGCAGATACCTATGAGGAGGTGGAGAAAGTAGAGTCTAAAAGGGAAAGTATTGAATATTATCCAAAATGATCAGGAGAGAAAAGTGTGGGAAGGAAATCCTTGTTGTTTACCAAGCCTAAGGAAAAGCAATCACCATATTTTGAAAGTATGGAAAAATTGATGCAGAAGCTTTCTAACAGAATCATAGACTTGGAGAAAGAAAAGGAAGCCCAAAAGTTATACAAGCCCTATTACAAGAAACAGGAGGACAACAATCAATCCCAACCCCCTCCACACAATTCGGCATCTATGAATTTAACAGAGGTAGGAATGGACAATTTTTGCACTTTCCACCAACAACCTCACTCTGAAAAGAACTGTCCTCAATGGATAAACTCGATGACGTTAGTGATGAATCAGCTATTGGACTCTAAATTAATAGAAGATGGAGATGAGGAAAGAAAATACAGTAATACGTCAATGAAATAACAAGAGGATGAGACCATGGTTCTGTGGAAATCTGTCTCATTATTCGATGCCATGGATGAAAGAAATTGGGAGTACGAGGACATCATGGAAGCAAATGTAACAACAAGAAGCCAAGGGTTGGTGAAAGAAGATAGTCTCATGCTCCCAAATATTAGAAGGCTGCAAAAAAATGTTAACAAATTTCAAAATAATTCCTCAGCTGATAAGATTCTTGAACTCACCATTACCAGCCAAGATCCTAGGCAGAATGACACGTATGCCAAGCCCCAGGAAGAAAAAATGAATGTTGATAAGCCACATCCCACTGAACCACAGATGGATTATGATATTGTGGAAGATATAAAGAAGACACGGGTGAATATCGCACTATTTGAAATGTGTAAGGTTTTGCAGCAGAAAGAAAAACTTTTGAAAGCACTTGAAGAATCAGAGGAGAGGCTTCCCACTGACAATCGACCCAAGGAAGAAGAAGAAATCGGGGAAGCAAGCATTTGGGGTAAGTCTAAGAACAAGAATCCACCTTTCCTCCTCAATTTTGAAATTTTTAATCACAACGTACATAATTTCCTAGTAGAATCAGGGGTGTCAGTTAACGTCATGCCAATATCAGTCTGTAAAAAGATAAATGGGCAGCCTAAGCCATACACTTGGAGGGTTGTTCAGTTGGATAGGATGAATGTGAAAGTAATTGGGGAAATGGAGGATGTCCTAGTCCGCCTGTCTTCAAATGATAAAGTGTGCCAAGTTATTGATATCGTGGTGGCTGACATACCAGACGCTTATGGGCTTGTTCTAAGCAGAGAATGGTTGGCAAAACTAAACAGATATTTTGCCTCAGATTGGTCGCATCTATGGCTACCGTATAAAGGAATCCCAAATCAAATTAAAATCTTGGGGGAGCCTCACATGAAATACAACGTTACTCAACTTGAGGAAAAAAATGAACCAATAGATTATGTGTTGGGAAATTACTTTATTGAGTTGGAACTGGGAAATTACCAAGCAGAAGAGGCCAGCAACATGTCAGACACTCAGCCTGATCTCCTTTGATTTTCATAGGCTGATGAAATCGACTGTAAAATAATAAACTTAGCGGTAGGGGTAGATTCTCGCACAGTAGTTAGTGATTTCTGGACATTGTTTTTTGATGGTTCTAAGACGTTAGAAGGGTTAGGGGCTGGCTGTGTCCTAATCGACCCCAAGAAGAATAAACATTTTCTTTCATGCAGATTAGAGTTTGAATGTACAAATAACACAGCTGAGTATGAAGCATTGGTGCAAGGTTTAAGGAAAGCAATCGAATTAAAGGTAAGTAATCTGAAAGTTTTTGGAGATTATGAAATAATTGTAAAACAGATTCGGAATCAAATACATTGTATTTATTCTCACTTAAAAGCTTATCAAAATGAGGTATGGGACTTACTCAAATGTTTTAATGCATTTAATATTATATCAATTCCAAGACTTAAAAATGCAGCAGCTGACCTGTTGGCCACATCAGCTGCTAGGCTTGTGCCTACTAATAATCGATGCTCCGTTGAATTGCTTTTCATGCCCTCAGTCCCTGATATGATTACTAACCTACGAGTGTTCGATGATGATCAACAGATTATAGAATGCTTGAAAAATGACG
>LPNX011178426.1:20549-31467 GCA_001517045.1 Pseudotsuga menziesii | reverse complement strand
AGGTATTTAAAGGGGCGATTATAGATGATGAAGAACATCAGGCTGAGCTGAAATATGATAATTTCATCCCTAAAGGGGTCAGAACCTTAGAAAGAATGTTCGATTTAAATGAAAAATTTAGAAGACCTGCAAATGTGAAGACTCACAGCTCATCTCTACAGTTCGAATTGATAAATTTAGGAACCGAGACAAATCCTAAATATGTGAATCTTGGCAAATGTTGTTCACCAGCAGAAAGAGGTAAGTTCATCAGTATTTTTAATAAATATAAAGATGTTTTAGGCTGGACATATGAGGATTTGAAGATATATGAAACCAGCATCATCCAGCATGTTATCCCCATAAAATCTGGCGTAGAACCTTATCAGCAACCTTTAAGGAAAATGCACCCAAAATTGGAACCCCTGATCCAGAGTGAAGTTAAGAAATTATTGGATGATAAAATAATTTTTAAGGTCAGACACTCTGAATTGGTCTCAAATCTGGTACCAGTGAGGAAAAAACTGGAGAAATCAGGCTTTGCGTGGATTTTAGAAATTTAAATCGCGCTTCGGATAAAGACAACTATCCTGTTCCACCCATGGAGCAACTACTACAAATGGTCTCAGGTTCTGAACTATTTTCTTTATTAGACGGATTCTCAGGATACAATCAAGTATTGGTAGCCGAAGAAGATAGATTGAAGACAACATTCAGGACCAGATGGGGAACCTTTGCTTACCGAAGAATGCCTTTTGGGCTTATAAATGCTGGAGCTACGTTCTAGAGGGCTATGGACATAGCTTTCCGTGGTTTGATTGGTCGTAGTGCTGTAGTGTATCTCAATGATATTACGATATTCTCAAAGAGGAGAGAAGAACATGTGTTTCATCTAAGGAAAATTTTTGAACGTTGTCAGAAATATGGTATCTCACTCAATCCCAAGAAGTGTGTGTTCTCTGTTACGGAGGGCAAGTTGCTGGGTCACATAGTTTCAAAAAAGGGAATCTCTATAGATCCGAAAAGGATCAAGGCCATTGAACAGATCCCCTTGCCCCATAATAAAAAGGGGATGCAATCATTTATGGGAAAAATAAACTTCGTGCGAAGATTTGTGCCAGATTTTGCTCAGATTGTCAAACCTCTACAGCAAATGGTGAAGCAAAGTGCACAATTCAAATGAACCGAGATTGAGAAGAATGCATTCAGAAAGATTAAAACTGTTGTTGCACACGCACCCTCCCTAAAAATCCCAGATTTCGGTAAAGATTTTATTCTGTATACTTTTGAATTTGATGATTTGCCAGCAGTTGTGCTTACTCAAAAGGAATATGGGGGGGATGAATTCCCCATATCTTTCATGAGCACTGGTCTGCAAGGGGCCGAATTAAATTACTCGACTATTGATAAACAAGCTTATGCAGTATTCAAAGCAGTGAAACAATTCAGGCCCTACATATTAAAAAATCGAACCAAGGTGATCGTCCCATACCCAACTGTGAGGTCCCTTTTTATACAGAAGGAGTTAGGAGAAAGAAGGGGTAATTGGGTAACAGCTCTTCAAGAGTATGACCTCGAGTTCAGGCCAGCTTCTATAGTTAAAGGGCAAGGGTTGTGTAAACTAATGACTAAAAATGGAAACAATGAAGAACATGCTTGGGAAGACGAGGCTGAGTTACATTTGATGGAAGTATGTCCTCTGTTCACAGCCCCCAAATCTTGGTATAGAGACCTCGTACGTTACCTTCAGACAGGATTGTTTCCAGAACATTGGAATTCTAAGAAAAGAAGAGCGTTGTGTCTTAAATCAGCCTCCTATCAAATTGTTGAAGGAATATTATTCAGAAAAAATTACGACGGATTTCTTCTTAGATGCTTAGAGAAAGAAGATGCAAAGAAGGTAATGATAGATCTGCATGACGGGCCTGCTGGGGGACATTTTCAGGAGATACTACAGCTCACAAAATTATCAGAGCCATTTACTATTGGCCCACACTTTTCAAAGATGCACACGCCCATGTCAAGAAGTGCGACATTTGTCAAAGGTGTAGTGGAAGACAATCTAGAGCAGCTGGACCACTGAAGCCTGTGATGATCACGGAGCCGTTCGAGCAATGGGGGGTGGATGTTATTGGGGAGATAAAGCTGAACTCTTCCCTACAACACAAGTATATTCTGACCGCAACCGATTACTTTACTCTTTGGGTCGAAGTCACCCCGCTGCACAAAATAAATGAGGATGTGGTCATCAACTTCCTGCAGGACCATATTATGACCAGGTTTGGAGTTATAGTTTCTTTAGTCTTTGATAATGCTACTTACTTTTCATCGATTAAATTAAATGCTTTTTCTCATGAGAAAGGAATAAAGTTGCATTATTCTGTTGATTACTATCCACAAGGAAATGGCTTGGTTGAATCTACTAACAAAAATCTGATTAGAATTTTAACGAAGACTGTGATAGAAAACCAGAAGAGTTGGCACTCAGCGCTACCAAACGCCCTTTGGGCCGATAGAGTCACCCCCAAGTCTTCAATAGGAGTGTCTCCGTATACCCTTGTGTATGGTAAAGAATCCATTCTTCCCCCCAATGTCATGCTACCCTCTTCCATAATAGCTCAAGAATCTAGGGGATCAGATAATGAAGTCCTGCAAATGAGGATATATAATCTCCTGAAAGCAGAAGAGGCTCGATCTAAAGCCAGAGAGCGCTTTAAGCAACAACAAGAGGTAATAAAGAGATGGTTCGACAAACACAAGGCAGGAACAAAATACTTTGAAGTGGGATATTTGGTTCTCAAGTGGGACCACCCCCATGATGAGAAAGGAAAACACATGAAATTCCAGCAGTTGTGGGTAGGTCCTTTCTAGATTGCGGCAAAGCTTGGCCCTTCAACTTATAGTTTGCAAGACTTACAAGGGTGGGAAGAGAACTTACCAGTGAAAGGCTTAGTTCTCAAGCCCTATTTTTCTTGAGTTTTGTTGGTGTTCTTCTAGCTTGTATATAAATAATCTGGCCTGACCTTCTTCTTTGAGTCATGATTTTTAGTTTTTTTTTAGTTTAAATTTCTACCGATTTCAATAAAACCCGTGGTTGCATGGAGAACATCAGAATTTTGGATCGATTAAAGTTCTTGGGTATAAGACTGTGTATTGCTGTTTATCTAAAAGAACTTCTTCCATTTTAGCAGTTTTCTCGAATAGCTATGTACGCATTGTATTCCTGCTTAACCCTTGTGAAATAAACCAGAATCAAAGGGTCTGGAATACTATTTTGAGGCTCCATCCATGTCACATTTAAAATGTCCTAGGGAGTGACAGCAAAGGGCCCATGGAAGGAAGCAAGGTAAACAACATATTAGATACAAATGATCCCATGCCAAGAAATGAATGCCAAAAGGAAAATAAGAGTCAAAATCTCCTTTGAAAGCATTATATATCAAAACAAATGCGGAACCATATAAGTACTAAATCATCGAAAGTTCCTCTCCGTCTGTGAGATGAAACTTGAATACACCTCTCACACAAAAGGGCACTTGGGATAGAGGAGCCTGAATTAAAATTCAAAAAGAAAGGCATACAGGAGGACTCATATGAAAAGGACAAAAGTTCAAAAGCACGAAAAGTGCTAAAGTGGCATGGGAATGAGGAACAAATGAATATTTATGTTTACCATATGCTGCAATCCTGTGGTGTCCAAGTCGATAGCTACCTGAAGACAGAGGTAACAATGAAACTCATCTTTAGGCCTCAAAAGAGTTATCTTGACTTGAGAAGTCTTGGTTTCCACTCTCCCAAATTGGACTATCATCAATGATTAAAAGTACATACAGTTTCCATTCAAGAAATCCAGATAGATGGAAGAATTCAATAAGTTCGTTTGTTGTTAAATAGTCTATCACTCAAGGAATATTCCTCCAGAGATCTAGGTTCACCAGGTAATCGCCAATTGTTGCAGCTGCAATTGTTCTCCCCAAATTTTTCAAATTTTGGTCCCCCTCATGATTTTAATGTTGTTTTGAATCGTTTGGATCCATTCTTTTTTGGGTCATGCTTGAATTTCGGATTATTTTGAAGATTAACTCTCGTCCTATTTTCAGAAGTTGCTTGTGTTTGTAGCGACCGTGGGTCGTGGATTTTGGAGTCTGTTTTATTTTGCTAGTCAAGGATGATTTGGACCAATTGTCCTTTGTAAAACCACTATTTCGAAGGTGAAACAGTTCGGTCATTGCTAAATTTTAAAGTTTTTCAAACATTTAGCATTTTTTGATTGGAGGTTGTTGTTTGTTCATCTTCCGCCATTGCGGCTCCCAAAGCAGCTAAGCACCCGAAATGTAAGTGCTCCGCCCACCAATGCGTGTCGGCTTCTGGCCCCGTGTCTGTAGCCTTTTCTCTTCCGCCATTGTGGCTGTTCCAATCACTTGTCCTCCGATGTTGATGTCTTTCTGATTTTCGACTGGAAGCTTTCCCGCCCACATTTTAGTTCATAACTTTTTCGACTCCGATAGGATTTAAATGGTTTCGGGGTGCTCGTCGCCTATTGAGACCCGCTTATGCGGCTTAAAATAAGTCTACCCAGCCGATGTTTTTGTGTTTCAAGCAACCGATGAGTTTCCTCTTCCCGCCGTTAGTGAGTTTTTCAAGCTCATGTGTGGACAAGACAGTGGCGACAGCACCTGTTAAGGTTCCCAGAACTGGAATGCAGTGCACGGCCTCTCTTGATGATTACTCATTTTATAGACATAGTTTGTTTTATTGAAAATACAGTCCCAATGAATGATAGATGTCATTTGATTGCAGGTGGACTCAAGAGACTGTTCAGACTACCACGGTGCGAAGGTACAGTTGGGAGATAGGTGGCAGAAGGAAGCTGGGCAGTTTTGGCAAAAGTCGAACCGAAACCTACAGGATCGCAAGGAGGGAAAGCGAGGTAGAAGGAAAAACCAATGGAAACAAAGGCACAGATCTAGAAGGTTTGTCAGTTACTCAGCGGGTCATGAGTGCGCACAAAAAAGATAAAAAATAGGGATATGAAACGTTTGAGGGACCGAAAGGTCACACGTTTGGGGGCAGCCCAAGCGGTCAACTATTTTAGTTTAAATATTTGAAATTTAGAATGGAGAGGGGATTTTTCCCTAGAAAAAACTTGTAAACTATTGCTTGTAAGAGGAACTATTTCATTTTACAACCAGAAATTGCAAATTTTACCTGTTGGAGAAAGTGCTATGTGGAATATCTCAATGTGATTAATTGAACGATGTTGAATGGGAACTATTTTGTTTTCGGATGTGTTTCAGTAACTGTGAGAGTGTTCTAACTTTCTGAACCTATGTTCTTTCCTGAATGTTCTCCAGTACAATCTGTGATGTTTTTCCGCTATGAGTAATGGGATTTTTTTTAACTATTGATGAGCTATCTTATCATGCATACTTTTATTCATGTTTATATGTTTTGGTTATAATAACAGCTATCTAGGATTTTCCATAACACATGGACAGCATTGCATTACTCATGAATTAATAGCTAGCTCTCTAGAGATAGTTTAGTTAGTAATTTATTTTCTAAAATATATGTGATTTAGATGCTTGTGAGTTTTAAGACGAGAGGTAAGAACCTGCGCATCACTTTGTGAATACTCCTTGCATCCTTTATCACCCTGCATGTTAATTAGGCACGTGCATATCATACTTTAAGTCAAAAATACAAAAATACATACGGTGGACCAGGCCGCAACCGGTAAAACCTTTATTTTTGTTACTTGACCTATGGTAGCCGGACCGCAAACCGGACGGATTCCCTACACAAAACAATCACGGGATAATTGGGAACGTTGACTGGATAGAATCCCTTGTTGTTGTTGCCTGCGAATTTGCAGGCCTCAACACAACTACTTGGCACACTAAATCCTTTTTAAAATTCTTCAAACGTGAAAATAACTAACTCAAACTATGATATTTTTGTTGAGAAAAGAGCATATAAAGAAAGGGAATAAACATGAATGCCTAAAAGTTCATGAAACTAATCAAGTATCCGATGGTTCATCCTCAAATATAACTAGGATCAATCTCAATTTTTTCTTAATTAAAAGCAAAAACAATCTTTCATTAACCTATGAAGAACAATAATGAAGAAACCAAAACCAACAAGGTTTCTTTTCAGCTGATCTAACAGTGATAAGAGATATGACTATATGACTTTCAAGCACTCTTTTGAAAATCAAACCCAAGCATAGCAAGAAGTCACACAAATCAAAACAACCTAGCTCTTTAAAACAAAACGAAACAAGCCTTACCACTTTCCAGATTTCGAATTAAACAGTCAAATATTCAATGATTAAGCCATAAACACATTTAGAAAAGAAACAAACTCATACTAAGATTTGAAATCAAAGGGGTATAAAACCCTACCTGGCACTGCTTGTAGGAGGTTAGTGACAGAGCGTTACCACCTAGGCACCACCTTTTGTCCACTAAAACAGAGCAGTGGCACTTCCTGTTGTCCACTTAGCATATGTGGTGGCACCGCTTCTTGTCCTTATTGAAAGCGTTGTGTCTCCTGTAAGTTTCAAAACAAAAATGGAGCAAAAAAGAGAAAGTTTCAAACAAATGGCATCAAATCACAAAACTTACATGAAAATTAAGCATAGGAAGCAGATCTGGTAAAACTGAACCCAAATCTCACTAGAAAACTATTAGATCTGATCACTGAAACAATCGAAGTTTGGAATAAAGACAAGAATTGAAAACCAAGAAAGATCAAAAGTTCTGAATGTATTCCCTAATGGAGTTGCTAGATTTGTTTCTAGAAATTATCACCTCCTGCTGACAGGAGTTGTTTCCCTAGTTTGAATCCTTCACAACTAGAACAAATGAGTGATAACAACAATAAGCACTTTCCCTAGAATTGATAGATATCTAGAATTAGTATTCTACCTATATACAGTATGAAGTATTAGCCTTGTATGGTGTTAGATATCCACAGATATACCTGCAATAAACACATCAAAACAACATACACAATCAAAAGTACAAGAAAATGATCTACAACTCTATACCAGTGACTAAGGAATCTGATAGCAAAATGAGTGATTACAACACAATATTTTTTATGGGAAAGAAACCATCATTGCATTAATAATAAAAGAAGAGAGATTACAACCATTGTGCCTTAGTGTTGTGATGCCTCCTCACATGCCAAGTATTATCCTCAAAGCTCCAACTTTCCTTCTCTATGCTCACCCTAGATTTAGCTAGAACTTAGGTGCATCATCATAAATTTTCTCCTTAAACTCATGAGGGGTGAGCTAGTATTTATAGCCCTTGGGAGGATAGGGATGGTTGAGAAAATGGTGGATGAGGTGGAAGGGAGACCCTACTAAGGGGGATCTTGAGTCCAGGTGGTCCACAAGAGTAGGGATGAGGGCGCCATGAAGCTTATGTTCGAGAAGCTTCACGATTCTTCTCTTTTTTCCTTTTGAAACTCGAGCACCGCTCTTTCACTACAGGGATAGAGCATTACCAGGGTGGCACCGCTTATTGATCAAAGGGTTTAGATGGTGGCACCACTCATTGTCAATTGAAAAGTGGCATTACTGAAGAGGGTAAAACTTATTGCATAAAGGGAAGAAGTGGTGGTGGACACAAATATGAAAATATGAGTCCTGGACAGTGTCTAACTTCATAACTTGAGGAATTGATGCAATTTCTAGTGTTTTGGTTCTCAGTACATGATGGTGACTAGAATTGTGTGTAACAGTTGCAAAGGACTCTGAGCAACCAAACAAGATCATTATTGAATAACCTCCAGCAGAGACACCAGAAGTACCTAAATAGGTACCATATGATAAATCTAGCAAGATACTTATTAAGACTACCCTATAGGATTAGAAGAGCTCCCCACGATGTAACCCGAGGAAGATAAACTTGTGGTTGGACTATCAACGATTATAAAATAGGTTGAATCCAACATTGAGGTAGAAAAAATAATTCAGAAGGATATCCTCCAACAGTTGGATGATCTGCACCTAGTACTCCATATTACACCTGATACATGATTGGCACAAACATTAGAAACTACAAGTACAAGCAATCCACAAGAATTGCAAACTCTAATAGAAAGTGAAAGTTGTGACTCAGTCCTTTAGCACTGTCCTTGGTCTACCTTGCCCACAATTTAGATACAACACCATTTCCCTACAATGAAATATACTTATACTATGTGCCAATGCCATAGATTCATCATTTCATGACCAAGATAATAACATAAATGAGCGACTAACACATGGTGGTGTTCTAGTGATACACTAACTTGAAGAAAGTACATAGGGAAGGGATACGAGCATGAAAGGAGCTAGAGGTCGATATCCATAAAGCATATGAATGACTCTTATCTCCAAACCAACCACATGGCCACCAACTTAGGCCAATATAAAAAGTTGGTCACTTTATGGATATTGTGGCTACACTACATCAAGAGACACTAGACCTCATAGAAAAGGCTAAACCAAAACCATATCCACAAGAAAAAGGGAGGAAGCTGAGCATGCATTGCACCATACCAAGGATGCAATCCAAAATATGGGAGGAATCCTAGAATACATTTTTTATATTTGGAATCATCTGCGAAAAATCCCTAAACTTTAGCAAGTTTACTAGAGGATTCATGAGTATGAGGAGTCAGTGAACGCCTATTGGAAAAGTATGAAATAGATGTCGACGTAGGATAGGAAAGAATCCATGGTAGAGATCGTTGATTTCATAAAGAAAATGGATGTAAGTAGGATAGAACAACATACAATTGCAAAAGCTATTTCCTAGTCACAAGAAGAATCCCAGGAACAATTTGATGCTTTGTCTGAACTACATGCCAAAGTTGTTGAATTTCTTCCAGTCGTAGAGCAAGAAAATACATAGGTAGGAAAGACCACCAAAGAGGATATTGAGTCTTTTACTAAGTGCCTTGAGGATATTACCTCTGAATTGGAATCCATCAAGGTGAGTTTTCAGACATTTGTTGGTGACCTGCATTCTCATATTCTGTCATGTCCCCATATTTTGGCACATTAAAAGTATTGACCATGATTAAATTCCTAGGGGCTCAAATTGACATTAATTATTATTCCTAGGAAAAATATTGCTAATAATTGTTCTAAGGCATGTATTTAATTTTATTTCAGTTTATTTATTTATTATGCACAATAATGATGTGGAATTAAGGTTGCCATGTCAAGAGGGTGCATTGGGGAAAGCTAGTTAACTTGCCTTGGTAAAAATAAGAAATTCCATGACAAAATCAAGCAGGAGAATAAAGGGAAGTTGCCTAAAATCAGAAAAAGCAGACAGAGGTAAAAGTAGGAAATTTTTTGAAGGAAAGAAAAAGTTTCTTATGACCCAGGAAAAGCAGAAAGTTGTCATAACTCAAAAGAGGAATCTTTTGACTAAGGGAGGGTGAAGTTTCTAATTGTGAAGGATGATTTGGACTTGGAAACAATTCCACATGGTCCTATTTTCCTAATTTCCCAAAGGGGGCGCTTTTGTGGCTAGGGTTAGGTCACCATGGGGTTGACATGCTCTCATAGGTCACCATTGGCCTCAACTTACTAAGAAAGTCATCCATAATTCTATAAAATATGAATTTGAATCCATAGTTTCAGTTTTGATGATTTGATATTGTGGTTATTCTATGTGAGCATACTCTCTAAGTGTTGTGCCTCAGACCATTGGGTGATGATCCCCATACCCCTCCTCCCTTCTCTTCCATCTCCCTTTCTCTTATATTTCAGGTATGGAGTGCTACATTGCAGCCATTGAAGTATGATCAAATTTATTTTCTTCCTCCATCACATTCAGGTTGAGATCCAGTGAATCCCATTCTTCACCTATGCTCACAACCGCTTTTGTCGGTCATGTTTTGGGCCTCCTGCCCCTTATTTTGGAGTCTCTCTGTAATGGTCAATTTAGTATATGATTTATGATATGTATAATAATATTAATATGTAATTTATTTCTTTATAATGTCGAAACATATCTGTCCATAAAGAAATATTTCTTCGGTTTCCTCAAAAAAACCTATTTTATCAATGTATGGGGGGGAATTGATGAATCTGAGTGCTATGAGAAATATGCAAGGTTGAGGGACTGTCTGAAGAGATTTTATATGTTCAGTGGGATGTTATTTATCTCTATCATAATTCATATGTATCTCATAAATTAATTTTACACTAATTAACTACTTAAATTTAGACCCTAGCTAGATTGCTAAATTTCAATGACTAGTCTTGCCAAATTTGATGTAAAATGAGTTCTGCTCACTCAAAATGAGCCCCGTTAGTTCCTGTTGGTCACTGAAAGATGAAAATTCCCTTAAATACCTCCATAAATTTTTTTATTTGTGACCATAATTCATTTTTGGATCCTCCACTGCGTCGGGTTTAACTAGGCCAAAACTATCGAAAAAACCAACATTTCTCTCAAACTACTCAGAAATTTCCAGAAATTATAAAAACTATCCAAACATATTTATTATGTTAAATTAATACTTTAACAAAACTCTGCAAGTTTCCATAAGCCCCTTGTTGAAACAGATCGAACTACTCTTCCTAGTTTCACGGTTTGACTGCCCAGAAGCATGGTAGTAGGTTTCCGCGGAGCGGACTCTGAAACCTAAATGGAATCAGATATAAATGTGTTAGGGAAGAGGAAATTATATTTCTGAAATATATTTGGTTTCTTCCCACTGCTCACTCCTTTTGCTTGCAAAATTTCCTAGAAGAAACACTGATTTGCCCAGTCTGAGAAGGCTTTGTGTGAATTAATTCAATTTCAGAATTTTTAATTTAAAAAATATTGCAGCAAGTTCATATTCTTATCTGTACATCATATAAGGGATATTACAGTGGTATTAGAGCTCTTTCCTTGGATCATCCTGTGGAAATATATCT
>LPNX011178400.1:22367-72239 GCA_001517045.1 Pseudotsuga menziesii | reverse complement strand
TTAATTGTCTCTATGGTTTATATAGGTTTGTTTAGTTGGTGTTCTATGGATTTTTTTCAATCCTCCATGAATTCACGAAGGATTGAAAAAAATTGGGCAGCATTTTGGCTTGCTCGAGACACATTTCAAAAATAAACCGGTAGCATAAACCCTACCGGTTGACATAATTTATATATATATATAACAAATTAATAAAAAAATTCAATTTAACTACAAATTTTTAAAAATCCGGCAGCATTTCTGCTTGCCAGTATACATTTTAAACATGAAAATTATAAAAATATAAATTTATTAAATTTGAAAACAAAACTATAAAAACATACATTTATTAAATTTGAAAACAAAACTATAAAAACATACATTTATTAAATTTGAAAACAAAACTATAAAAACACACATTTATTAAATTTGAAAACAAAATTATAAAAATATATATTTATCAAATTTTAAAAATTTAAAAATTTATTTTTTTTAATTCCATTTAAATTGAAAAACAATTTAAATGGTTACCTCTTTGCTCTGACATTGTGACGAAGATGGGTTGCTTTGGAGCGATGGTCGCTGTACCTCGGTTGAGTTCTCTGTCCCTCGGTCGAGCACTGTCCCTTGGTCGAGCGATTGAAAATGACAAATGGGGCCTCCGCGGCCCCATTTTATAATTTTTTTTAAAAAAGATACCTCAACCGAGGTATGGACCTCAGTCGAGCTATGTACCTTGACCAAGGTACATACCTCGGTCGAGGTATTTATTAACCCTCGGTCGAGGTTTTAATACCTCGACCGAGGGTTAATAAATACCTCGACCGAGGGTTAATAAATACCTCGACCGAGGGCTGAAAAATACCTCGGTCGAGGGCTTTATAAAACCTCGGTCGAGGGTTTATAAAGCCCTCAACCGAGGTATGTTTTTTTGTTTTTGGCAAGATGCGCTTGCCAAAAAGTGTTACCCAGGCCCGTGGATTCTCCTATATAAAGGGAAACAATCACAAAGTTTATTTCCCATGTTAGCAGTACCATTGAACTAATTGCAGACTTTCAAAAGCTTATCAATCATATAAGTTGGGAGTGAAATGCAGAAATACCTCTACACAGAGTGTAGGTCAATCATATAAGTTGGGAGTGAAATGCAAAAATGCATACCAAGGAGATCCATTGGGATCGAAATGGTGAGTTATAGCCATTGGAAACATATTTTCCATTTTCCCTGACCTACAATGATTGTTGCTCACTTCCCAGAGAGAAAACTACCCTTTTCTCCTCCCTTCTATGGAGAGTCCAACGTGTTTAAAAGAAACATCCCTTTTCCATTCAGGAAGACAAGTGGCGTCCAAGCCTTTTACACCCTTCATCTTCCAAAGGGAACAATCCCCATGATTTGTTCCAATGATTAACAAGTGTAACTAAGTTAATTCAATGTGATGAAGTTGAGATCCTTTGATCACATAGCTACAAGAATGTAAACCATTTTCGACTTAATTTGATTATGTAAATTTTTTTTTAAATTTTATCTTCATTATCTATAATAATCGAGATAAATCATTTTTCTTTATTTCATATATATATATATATCATAGTAGATTTATTATGTATATGAAATAAATTATTCATATACATAATAAATCTACTATGACATAAATTATATATAATGAGACTAAGTAATATATATATATATATATAATTTAATCTCTCTCTCTCTCTCTCTCTCTCTCTCTCTATATATATATATATAACTTCGTCTCATAATATAATATATATATAAATACACTAGAAATATAGCCTTAGGTGTGATTTTTATTGAACATAGTTGAATGTAGAAGATTTTGACCTGTATAACTAGTTAATTCCATCATAGTACTTTTAACCACTTTTTCACTTCTCTAACTATGCCATGATTTCGATAATTTTGATAATTACTTATACATACATTTCCCTTTGTGTTTACTAAATGCCGCTCTCATCCTTAAATCGATGGGTGTGTAAAAACACCTTTGCTTTTGGTCTTTAGCTTCCTTTTGCTACGTCATGGTCATCATGACGACACTAGTTTAAAATTCACTAGATCCTTGAGATTTTGGTAGCCATTAGCCTCTCCCCTAGTGGATTTCTTTCCCCATCATTGTTTTAGTCGCGCATGTTTTCAGTCTCCTAGTAATATAAATTTCATATATAATTTTGATGACGCTAGGATAGTACTTACAGTCCCTTTTTTACTTATACTTCATGTTTTTTGGTTGTGCTCTGATGGAATGTTACACGCTAAGTGAGCACTCTCAAATTTCTTCCTTCTAAGAAGTAAATGCTTCTTTTCTACACTCAGAGGGTTCCATGATAACACTTCGCAAGCCTTCAACTCCCCCTCTAGTGGATATTGTTTCCCCTCATTTCAATCGTGTAGTGCATTTAGTCTCCTAAGTCTACTTCCATTATTCCATCTTGTAAGAATTACATTATGCATATGGTATCACCATGGTTAACCTATGCATGGTTTGACTTATGAAATCACAACAAAGCCACACCGGTCATTGGCAAGGCCTTGGCCTTGAGCTCCTCTCCAAGAACTATTAAATAATCGTAGTTACATTTTGATTATAACAAGGTAGGAGTCAAGAGGATAGTATAGTTGGCGAGGGGCCTTCATTAGCCTTTAATGCACAACTGGTAACTTGTTGAGATCACATTGTTTTGACTGTCACATAGATATTGAAGGGACATCTGTGCAGGTCTAGTGTGGGAACATAACTAGTAATATGCATAGTAGCACACCTAAATAGAGGTTTTGTTGTGTAGACTTGTCTTTTGAATATTCTTTGGCATTTATGGACTCATATTGCTTCTTGGATCTTGATGAAGATGCCTTTAGTGGGTTGCATGTTATATGTTGATGACGCCTTACTCTGAGAATTGCAAAAGTGTCGTATGTGTGTGATATTTGAGTGTTAACAACAACATTATGTGGTTTTGTGCACTAGGGATGGGTCTTGGAACATTCTTTGATAATAAATTGAGGGAATTATACCCAAGATAATATTCTTGAGGTAATGGGAAATTATCAAGGCCATGAACCATAACATACACCCTTTAAAGTGGATCTTTGGTATTAAATATAGATATGGGAACAATCAATAGTATCTTAACAGTGGGATGTCTCTCAAGGTTTTGAATGGAGTCATTAGAGGAAATCAAGATACTTTTGTACGTGTCTTAGGTATTTTGGAATGATGTTACAAGGAAGAAGACCGTGCTTTTCTCTCTAAAGACACCATTAGGGAATCTAGTTCCATGAACAATGCATCGAAGCACCACACATGACTTCCTAGGGGTATCCGTGGTGCTATGTATTTAGTTCCTATGGACTTGGGTCTTTAGACATGGTCAAATGCGGAAGCCTAAGCCATGAGGCCTAAGGGAATCTTCCATATATTTAGAGATAGGAAGGTTTCCTCTATCACACACACATGGACTCTTAAGAGTATCATTGGCCTATGATTGAGGATGGCAGTTCCATTAGGTGGTTTTGAGTAGTATGTAAGTGTATTAGGGCCTTGGGAATGATGTTCCAGGACCTAAAGAAACCCTTGTGGTATCCAAAAGCATGAACAATGCCTCAAAGCACCATCCATGAATTTGTAGGGCTATCCATGGAACTAGGTATCTAGGTAAATGTTTGGCCTTAAGGCCTTCAACATGGTCAATGGACCATGCCATTATCCCTAAAAATATTGTTGAGGGATCCAAAGCCATGAAAAATTCCTTGAAGTGTCACACATGAATTCAAAAGAGTATCCATGGCATTATGTTTATAGGTCTTATGGAATTAAGTCCTTTAACATGATCAAGATAGGATAAATGAATGTGTTCCTAAAGCACACACATGCTCTTGGGTGTATGCTTGGAGGGGGGATGGAAGAGAGGAAGGGACTTGTAGATGGAGAAAGAGAATGATATCAGGGAACAAAGAAGTGTTATAAGTCAAGGGGGAGGGAGAGAGTGAGTGAGTAAGAGGTGAATAGAGAGGCACATATAAAGGGAGAGAAAGAGAGAGTTAAGGAAAGATAGAAAGAGTAAGAAAAGGGTGGGTAAGAGCGATAGGTAGAGGGGGGTAGATAGTGAGTGAGTGAGAGGTAAAGAGAGAAAACGGGATAGGGAGTGAGTGAGAGGATGAGGGGATATAGATAGATAGATAGAGAGAGAGAGAGAGAGAGAGAGAGAGAGAGAGAGAGAGAGAGAGAGAGAGAGAGAGAGAGTTGGAGAGTAATGCATAGAGATAACAAGAGGTGAGAGATAGAGAGAGGGAGGGAGGGAGGGAGGAATAAATAGAGGGAGGTAGAGGAAGGTGATGAGAGAGAGGGAGAGAGGGAGAGAGGGGGGGAGGAGATAGGGATTATGGAGTGGGAGAGAGGGAGGAGAGAGATGGGTGGAGGTATGGGGGATAGAGTAGGAGAGAGAGTTTAATATTAATATATATAGAGAGCATGAGAGAGTGATGGAGGTATACAAAGTCAGAGAGGGAGAGATAGGTAGGGAGAATGAATAGGAGAGGTGGGGGAGAGAGATAGGGGGGGTGTAGAGGTAAATATCATGGGGGATAGTGGGAAATAAAAGGTATAGAGAGAGAGGTGGAGTGTGAGAGGGAGAGAGTGAGAGGTAGAGAGAAAAAAGAGGGTGAGAGAGATAGAGGAACAGAGGAATAGATAGACATAGAAATGTTAGATTTTGATCATTTAAGCAATATGATCTTAGGATCTTATTTGAGAGAATAACATGCATAGAAATAATCAAAGGAGACAAGAGACACAAAGAATTTTATTCAGGGAAACCATAAAGGAGAACACCCTACAACTTCCCCAGAGATAGAATGAGCACCATTAGCAAAAGTAAAACTCGAAACATAAAGATGATCTCCGACAGATGATCTCTCTCACTTGTGCCAGTACTTCCTCTCTCACTCATGCACCTCAGTTGAGTGAGTGAATGTATATCAAATGAGGAGCACCTCCCTCTATTTATATTCTTTCATTCACTTGACATTTAACTCTACTATGTCGACCCCAGTGTACTTGACTGGGTTGACTTCTCTATGGAGACTCTAGTGCCCACAACTATGGGGACTTTGCCCCCTGAATTACAAAGGAGGGGACTTCCTCATGAATCTTAGTAGTTCTCCTGATTGGAACATCGAGGTACAATTAAATACACATGATTCTCCCAATAGGAACATCGGGGTATAATACATAAGATATGCAAGTGAATACATTCCGAAGTTACAAATACATCAACACTACCTCCTAACTAGGAAGGTATTCCATTGACACAATTCATCAGCGCAAGTATTCGTAACTGGATCAAGTATGGATCATCATTGGACAATCATCACTGGATCATCATCAAGTCTGGATCATCATCAAGTCTGGATCATCATCAAAGCTGGATCATCATTGGATCATCATCATCACTGCTTCCGCTATATCGATCAAATGGTGCTATCTCTCAGTTATACTCATCACAGGAAGTTCTATAGAGCTAGCCCTTTTTCATGTTGGTTGTAGGTCTAGCTTCCATGTAGGTGTTCATCTTCTTCAACACTTATATCTAACCATGGGAGGAACACATACAAGAACCATGTCAGAAAGGCCCACCCATCACTTACATCTGACCATGGGAGGAACACATCCACCACCATGTCAGAAATGCACGCCTAGCACTCACATTTGACGATGGGAGGCCCATCCTGCCACCATGTCAGAATGGACCAACACTTACATCTGACCATGGGAGGAACACATCCAAGAACCATGTCAGAAAGGCTCAGCACTTATATCCGACCATGGGAGGAACACATCTAAGAACCATGTCAGAAAGGCTTAGCACTTATATTTGACCATGGGAGGAACACATCCAAGAATCATGTCATAAAGGCTCAACACTTATATCTATCCATGTGGGGAACACATCCCATATCCATGCTAGAAAGGCTCGACACTTATATCTATCCATGTGGGGAACACATCCCACATCCATGCTAGAAAGGCTTGACACTTATATCTATCCATGTGGGGAACACATCCCCCATCCATGCTAGAATGGCTTAGCACTTACATCCTCTGGCATGGTATATACCCTCCGAGGAAAGGCCCAACACTTACATTTAACCCAGTCAAAAAGGCCTAGCACTTATATCTGACCCAGTCAGAAAGGCTCAGCACTTACATCCTCCGACATGGTAGGAAACACCATCTACCATATGAGGAAAGGCCCTGCACTTACATTTGACCATGGAAGGAACCAATCCTATCACCATGTCATAAGGGATTTGCACTTACATTTGACCATGGAAGGAACCAATCCTATCACCATGTCAGAATGGCTCTGCACTTGCATCTGAACATGGGAGGAACCAATCCTACAACCATGTCAGAAGGGCTTAACACTTACATCCAACCATGGGAGGCCCAACCTGCCACCATGTCGGAAAGGCTCTTGGACTCATGAGTTCCCCTTGGAGGGAACCTCGATTTGGAGAAAACCACGCTTCTCCCTAAAGTACTCAAACTTCATTATGGCCATTTCTAGCATAGAATCACATTAGGGTTGATTACGTCCAAGGATAACCTGCGAGCTTCGCCAGGACCAATTACATCCGAGGACAAACTATAGGACCGTTTACATCTGAGCCACCTACGAGCTTCGCCAGGATTTTATGCTTAGAGAACCTGTCTCACCGACTATGCTAGAAATCCCTCTTTCGATAGATCTCAATTTGGATCACATACTGGAGCTTTACTACTCCTTTCTCCCAAGTAGTCGAGCAAGTGGAAACATATTTTTCCATGATTGTACTCAGTGCCACGTAGGACTTCTTCCTTCTAAACCAAGAGATAACACTTGATCCCATACTGAAGCAGCACCCCAAAGTGCTCTTCCTATCAATGGCATTTCCTTCCCAATCCGAATCCACATAACCCTCTAGGTTAATATTCTGATTTGTATCATACTTGAGCCCATACTCAACTATACCCTTCAAGTACCTCACTGCATGATTTGCAACCATAAGGTGAACATGTATTAGATCTGTTAGGAACAAGTCATCGACATATAATAGGAGCATCACTGGTCTTCAGCCTTCAACCTTGAAGCAAAGGTTGGAATCCACTTTACTCTTAGTAAAGCCTAGAGTCATCAATAATATGTCCATCCTGTCATACCATGTCAAACCTCAGGATCTTCTGCAGTCACTCCCTCTAAATCCGAGCATCATTCTCCCTCTGCCTTTCGTACTCTATGTATCCTATACTGGAGTGACAAGTAGCTTCCTCTACTACTATTATTCTATGTATCCATTTAGGGTCATTGGATACCGAGATCCTCTATCTTTAAAATGTTCTTCTCGCATCCATTTGTGAGCTAGTCATCCTCTATAGGATTTCATCTTCAACCTTGTAGAAAAGGTTAAGATCTTCATCACTTTAGGTGATCTTCAAGCTCCTCATGTATGTGTTATCCCATGGGTGTCTTTTGAGCTCTTACAAGACCTTCTTTAATTTACACACATGAATCTTCCTGTCACGTGTCTTAACTTCCAGTGGCTGCAAATGTCTCTTTGTAGTCTATGCCTTCTTTCCTTGAGAAGCCTCGTGCTACGAATATTTCCTTGTATCCCACAATTTTTCCATCTACTGCATGCTGGGTCATGTAGATCCATATGGAAGACATTACGTTCTTCCCTTCAGGTCTCGATACTATATCCTAGACATCATTCTTGTTGAACTGGTACTCTCCTTCTCTTTGTTCTTGGCTACTTCTTCATAGCTGGAAGGTTCTGCATCAATGATGTCGCTCAGCAGTGTCACATAACTGCACTATTTCTGAGACCTCTTCTTTCTTTGAGAGTATCATCATATCATTCTTGATCTTGGATTATTTCTTGAACTGTCATCACTTGTTCTTCGGAACAAGTCTCATCCTTCTTTGCTTGTAGACGATTGTACATGATCTTTCCTACAAGTCAGATGCACCAGTTGTATGGTTAGAAACATTTCATAAGGAATATTCATAATGATAAATTCCTATGCATAAATATATGATCATGCAACTATTTTATCCAATACAACATTTATCCATATCTCATGAAAACTTTTTAGATGCCTTCCATCTCTACCAAGACATCATTGAGATTGTGCACTAATCCAATATCTCAGTAAAGAGGTTTCATTCTAGATGAGTAGCAATGGAGAGTTGTATAGCACCATGAGCTACTTACCCATCACATGCATATTAATAGTATATTGTCATTAATGCAAACATTCTATCATGCATAACACATCAACTAAATATAAACAAATGCATAACAAAATAATATCATGAAATGACGATTGAATACTTATCTTTATTTGTTTCATGGGTAGGCTCCTTCTTTCAACTTCATCATCTTCTTGATTCATGACAACACCATTTATTATCCAAATTCTAAGATGGATAAGAGATTCTTCAAGAGTTGAGTCCTTCGTATTCCTCATCGCTTGAGGGATCTTCTTTAGATCATGAGAGCTTGATCTTAGTTGCTCCCATTTTCTCTTCTCTTATTATGAGTCGAGCTTCTTCTTGTGTGCGCTCTTTCCAGAGTATGTTGAAAGTAATCACTTCCTTCTGACACACATTCCTCGAATGAATGAATCCCATGATCCTGGGAGGCCATTCAAGGTGGTTATCACAATTTCTGTATTCTTTACTTCTTCATCCACTGCTTCAAGTTGTTCTTTGATTTGAGATACCCTTCTAAAGTTTGACTGTATGGTCTCTGCATTCTGGATATTTACATTCTTCAACTGGTTTCTCAAAGTCATCTTCCGATTTATGTTCTTCCCTTCAAATAGCTTTGTCAAGGAATCAAACATATTTTTAGGTGTCTTTAGGGAAGACACTTGTGGTATAAGGTGATCCTTGAATGAATCAACAATGATCTTCTTGGTCTTGGCCAAGTTCTCCTTTGTAAGGCTTTAGCCTCATCTCCTTCTGGAACTGGAACCTCTCCACTTATGTACGTGTCCAATTCATTTTCTTCAAGAACCAATGAAAACTTATACTTCCATGCTCGAAAGTTTTCAGCTTCGCCAAGCTTGTCATCAATCTGGTGTGATAGGTCATTTTGAAATGAGAACCTGAAATGTAAATAGCAAAAGATTGGATCTTACCGATTTGAGGTGTCCATCTTGGTTTCGGATTTGGCTAATCTAGGGTTTGTCAGAGAACCCTAATTTCCAAAACTTGGAATATTTCAAATATTATTATATAAAAATATGGGCCTCTTCAAGGTGACCTATCCAATGTACTCCTTTTCTGAAAACAGTGGAGGGAAGCTCCTGGAACAGGAAGCCCTAGTTTTTCAATTTCCTATGCAGAAATTACTGATATTGTTTATGTGGTATCTATGAAAGTACTACTCCTCTGTGTTTGAAATTTTTTATTGTGGTAACCTCTTCTGTCCTCTTTCCAACAACATAGGTTTGATCAGAATTGGTTTCACCAATTGGGACTTATGAATTTGTTCCCAAGGTGACTTATTTCAGGACTGTTCAACATAGCAAACTTGTACGGACTTCCACGTGTCACTGTTTCATCTTAGGGGTTTGAAAATTTTACCACAAAAAGTACAGTCCATTCCCTATCTAGAAAATCTTGTGAAATTTCATTTGGACCTTCGTATCCCGAGATATATCAAGTTTCCCTAGGTGTCCTGTTTAGGGATGAATCTTGGAAGAGGTTGGAACCCTACGTTGCAGGAATCATATCTCCCAAAATATTGTGAATATGAGGCTGAAATTTTTGCATAGGGTACATCAGGAGTTTAGCTTCTCCCTGTGAAATTTTTTTCTCTTGAGCCTTCTTCAATATCAAGATATAGTGAATGTACCAAAACTACTAGTTTTAGTATTTTAGGTTTTTCAGGGTCGGGGTCAAATTAGGGTTTGACTTTTCCATAGTTTTACCCAACCAAAAATCTCGACCTTGGTCTCTAAATTTCTATTTTGAGGAGGAGAGAAATCCTATGCTGGCCTCACTTAAAAATTCCACTTCTGTGAAAAGCCCTAATTTCCTGCAGCAAAAACTGAAAATGCCCAGAATCAAATTCTGCTTCGATAGAAATATGTGCCCTTCAATGGAGAGTTAGCCTAGCCTATTTTTGCTGATGGACTTGGGAGAGAGACCCAAAAAGTAATAATCCCTAGCTTCTATATCTACAAAATTTCTTCTTCTCGGGTTAGCTCTAATACCATGTTAGATTTTTATCATTTAAGCAATATGATCTTAGGATCTTATCTGAGAGAATAACATGCACAACAATAATCACAGGAGAGAAGAGACACAAAGAATTTTTGTTGGGGAAACCATAAAGGAGAAAACCCCACAACTTCCTCAGATATAAAATGAGCACCATCAGCAAAAGTAAAACCCAAAAACATAAATATGATCTCTGATAGCTGATCTCTCTCACTTGTGCCAACAATTCCTCTCTCACTCATGCGCCTCAATTGAGTGAGTGAATGTATATCAAATGAGGAGCGCCTCCCTCTATTTATATTCTTTCGTTCACTTGAAATTTAACTCAACTATGTCGGCCCCAGTGTACTTAACTGGGTCAACTTCTCTATGGAGACTCTAGTGCCCCATAACTGTGGGGAATTTCCCCCCTGACTTACAAAGGAGGGGACTTCCTCATGACTCTTAGTAGTTCTCCCGATTGGAACATTGAGGTACAATGAAATACACATGATTTTCCCGATAGGAACATCGGGGTACAATACATATGATATACAAGTGAATACATTCCGAAGTTACAAATACATCAACAAGAAAGAGTGAGGGAGGGTGTGAGGAAGGCAAAGGGAGATATAGTGAGGGAGATGAAGGTTTAGAGTGAGGGTGATAGAGGAAAGTGAAATAGAATGGGGAATGTGGAGAGAGAAAGGGAGGGAGAGAGAAAGAGATATGAGGAGGTAGGAGAGAAGATAAGCATGCGCACACACACACACTGAGAGAGAGAGATGAGGAAGGAGATAGGGGAAAATGGAGGAAGAGAGAGGGATAAAAGGTGTGTGAGAGAGGGAGGGGGATAGAGCAAGATGGGGACACTCCCCATCTTAGATACATAATTCTAGGGATAACCTTGTGAATTCATGTGTCATTCTTCAAGGAATTATTTGTGTTTCTAGATGCCTTGATGGTTTCTTTAGGGCTAAATTCATGGTATTATTCCTTGTAATGTCCTTTCCAAGGCCTCCAGACACTTACATACTTCTCAAAACTACCTAATGGAACCGACATCATTAATAATTGGCTAGTTACATCCCTAGTATGCCATATGTGATTGGTGGAGGAAAACTTCTTAAACCTAGATGGATAAAATATTCATTTAGGCCCTAATCTTTAGGTCTCCTCCACTTACCATGTCTAATGTTTTTAATTCATGCATGGTGATTCAAGTAATTTTTCATGGCTCTAAATTCCTCAATGATTTCTTTAGGGTCAAATGCATGGATTTATTCCCTAGACCACCATTCCCAAGGCCACAAGACATGTACATACTAATCAAAACCACTTAATGGCATTGAAATCCTTAATCATAATCAAAGGTATTATCCTTCTTATCCTTGTCAACCTTCTTATCCTTGGATATCTATACTATTACTTTAGGGATAGAGGTTCATGTCTTCTCCCTTGAACATGTCCAAGCTATTATTCCCCCAAGACTTGGGTACATAGCACCATGGACCCACCTACAAATCCATGTGTGGTGCTTTGAGGCATCGTCAATGGATTTGGGTGTCTCAATGGTTTCTTTAGGGACAAGGGAGTGGTATTGTTCATAAGAACATAATTTATGAGTCCTTCACACATGTACATATTTCCCAAAACTACATAATGACATTAACATCCAAAATCATAGGCCAGTGATAACACCAATATTTCGTGTGTTGGTGGTGGATGCAACCTTCTTAGCCCTAAATGGATAGAATATTCATTATGGACTAAGAATCGAGTATCCTCCACTCACCATGTCCAAGGCTAGAAGTCCCCAAATCTTGTACATAGTGCCATGAATACACTTGTAAAGTCATGCATCGTGCCTTGAGTATTTTTTCATGGATTTTTACCCTCAATGGTTATTTATGGCCAAAAGCATGGTCTTTTTCCTTAGAACAACATTTCGAAGGTTTTGAGAAACCTATAGATTGATTAAACACACATAATGGAACACACATCCTCAATCATAGGAAAATGATACCCTGAAGAGGCCATGTGTCTTTGGTGGAGAAAAACCTTAGTCCTAGATGACTATAATATTCCATTATGGCCCATGTTTTAGGTCTCCTCCACTGACCATGTCTAAGACCCTAAGGATACACAACCTAGATATATTGTGTCATTGATACCACTACAAAGTCATGTGTGGTGTTATGGGGAATTCTTCATGGCTTCTTATGCCTTAATGATTTCTTCAAGGACAAACACATGACCTTCTTCCCTGTAACATCATTCCAAGGCCTTAAGATATGTAAATAGTACTCAAAACCACTTAATGACACCAACATCCTCAATCATAAGTAAATGATACTATCATGAGTCCATGTGAAGTTAGTGGAGGAAACCTTATTATCCCTAGATGGCTAGAATATTCTTTTAGGGCCTAAAGTCCAAGTCTCTTCCCATGACCATGTCTAAGGTCCCATATCCAAAATACTTTGATACATAGCACCATGGATACCAATTCCAAATCATACGGTAGTGATTGGAGGCATTATTAATGGCTCTAAATGCATCAATGGTTTCTTTATGTCCAAAGGCAAGGTCATCTTCAACAGAACATCATTCTCAAGTCTCTAAGACATGTACTTATTGCTCAAAGCTACCTAATAGGACCAACGTCCTCAATAATAGGTCAATGATACCCTTAGGAGTTCATCTTTGGTTGGTGGAGGAAACCTTCTTAACCATGGATGGCTAGAAGCATCCTTTATGTCCCAAGGTTCAATTATCCTCTATTTACCATGATGAAGGCCCTGATGTCATAAGACCTAGAAACTTAGTTCCATGGATACCCTTGTGAAGTCATGTGTGTTGTTTCAAGGAATTGTTCTTGGCTTTGGATGCCTCAACAATAATTTAAGGGCTAAAGGCATGGTCCAGTGACCATGTCGATGTCCTTAACACCACAAGATGTAGATACATATTGCCATGGATACCCTTACAAATTCATGGATGGTACTTTGAGGCATTTTTCATGGATTCGGATGCCTCAATACTTTATTTAGGGCCAAAGGTATGGTATTCTTCTTTGGAACGTCATTCCCAAGTCCCTAAGATGCCTACATACCACTCAAAAATACCTAATGGCATCATCATTTTAAATATTCATGCTCCTAAAACCTATATCTCATTTGAAAAAACTCATAGGAGCACCCAAATACCAATGAACACCAAATATCATCATTAGAGGGACTGTGCATTGGTTTGAGGTATCGATCATGAACTAAACATATATTTTCTATTCTTTTTTCAAAATAATCAATTTTTTTATATAAACATTAAAAATGATGGTATAATCATGTAGATCTCTTGATCAATGCATTTCTGACGAGCTAAAGAACTCCCAAAATTGATGCCTAGATAGGAAGTTATTGCCAAAATACTAAACATATATATATTTTTAATTATAAAAGTACGTGTACACTTTTAGAGAATGTGCGTGCTTTTAGAGTGTGTGCACAATTTTGTACAAGTACATGCACGTTCCTATGCATGTCTACTTGGGAAAATATGTGGCAATCTACGTGTTTCTTTGGAAGGCATCGAACCTATAAAAAAAGGAATGCATGTGCATTCTTGTGAACACACACGCGTTCATGCATGGGTGCATTCATAAAATCCCCATTGTTGCTTTTTGAGGCCACCAACTTCGTGCACCTGCTAAAAAACCATTATGGGCTATGGTAATTCTATCTTACTTCTTGATATTGTGATTTAGTATAAAAATATGAGGACTTGGCATTATTAGATAAATCAAATCATTGATGAAGGTCAAATGAATGTTTGAAAATAAGATTGGATGAATGCAATCCAACTTCGATTAGAAGGTGAACTTGACAAAGTTAGGAATAATTACATCACATAGTTCAGGCATGTGAACATAAGACTAAAATAGGAGGCATATTAACTAATACGGAATAAGAATAATACATGTGGGACTTATTTTACTAAATTAGGATATGAAGTCATAATCCCCCCTATAGAGAAGGAAGGTTATAGAGAAGGAAGGTTGTTGGTAGTGGACAAAGATATGGAATGTAAGAGAACCTAAGAAGACAATTTTTTTTCATGTGGCTAGATCTAAAGAATAAGGTACCTACTTGGGGTATCCTACAAAGGAAGAATAAACATGGGCTTGGTAGTTTCTATTTATGCAAAAATGTGGATGAAAATGCTCTATATTTGTTCTCCTTATGCCCTTTCTCATTACAGGTTTGGAAATATATAAGTCAGTGGGTTGGAGCTAACAATGTGTGGAATGGGAGTTCCATCAAGAAGAGTCTCAAACAATATTTTGAAAGACAATAACTAAAAGAACTTCCTTATTGTTCATTTCCTTGCATTTTAGGGTATTTGATTGCCCCACAATTCAATCTTATTTGAGGAAAGAAAGATGCAAGCCTTCTAGTTTTTCTCTCATATTTATGCCATTGATTAAGATTATAAAACAAAAAAGAATGTCTCAAAGATAAGACATACTCAAAAATTACTTGTCGATAGATCCCATCCCTTGGAAATTTTATATGGATCCTACTAAGTCAATCCATATATATATATATAGAATTAAGAGTGTATTAAATTTGCATGAACAACAACAATTCATACATTTTAGTGCTTGTATGATTCATAGCACAAACAATTGCTTTGAACTTTTATCACTAAGATGACTTTTATAGCTAGGAAAGTTTTGGAGACCCTATATTATTGGTCAACTAGATGAGAGTTGATGTGGGTCGAATCTTATGGGATATAACTCTCCCACCATTAGCTATGGAACTTAAGAGCATACTTATATAGAGATGAGCATTATATCAAATTCCCTCCAATCTTTTATACCTCAAGTAGTTCAAGGAGGGGTCACAAATGGATTTTACTTATGATATTTGAAATTACTTCGCAAGCCTTAAGGAAGGGCTTTTAATTGTTTATATGTTTATTTTTCTTAATCAAGTTACATGTTTTTTATGTAATAAATATAAGAAGATAATTTTACTTTGAAAGTTTTTTTATTTTAAAGTTCTTTGAAATGCTTTTATGAAACACTTTAGGAAAGCATATATTCTATCTATCTCTGAATATATAAATATACATATATATATGAAAAATTAGTAAGTAGAAAAATAAAATGTTTTGGTAAAATTTAAATTTGGAAGTGTTTAAATTATGTTTTTAAATTTATAAGTATATTCAACACTTTAGAACAAACCTATTGTATTCATATTATACAATTTTCATAGCTAATATATATAATTGTAAGACTTTTTAAAATTTTTGAACCACACAAAAAAAGACAAAAAAAAGTTAATATGCCAAGGAAAAAATTAAAAACTTAGAATAATTACACTCACCTTAAAAATGGTTAAAAAATCATAAATTTAAATAAATAAATAACTTTTTAATCATTTAAAAACTTTAATTCATTAAAAATATATATATAATTTACTTACATCTTTACAACTTTTAATTATTTATTATTATTATTATTTTTAAAGTGTATAGTCTAGCCAATTAACCTTACTCATGTGGATAAGTCTTCTTGATTGTGACCTAAGTCTCCTTAATAATAATAATAATAATAATCTATTTTTAAGGTCCAATCGGTGGGGGACGGTGGTTTTCACCCAGCCCACCAGGGATCAATTCCCATCGAGACATGGCCCGCTGTGATAAGGCTCAAAGGGTAGGCGCCCCCTGGATAGGCTACCGCCCCTTGTCGGGATTGGAGTCGGGACGTCTCGGCCCTTGCTGAGTCACAAGTTTCTGGTATATCCTGGCTTGCGGGCTGTCGGTTTATACCACGGAGGTTATAGTGGCAGCCGGCGGATTTGATCCTGGGTCTGACCCAGACAATTGCGACGAGTTACCGATTCCTCTATCAAAAAAAAAATAATCTATTTTTAAGGTCACCGCCAAGCGAGACACCAAATTGGTGTATGAGACCCCCTTGTTTGTGGGACAAGGGACCCCCCTCTGCCTTTGCATACACTACCTCCTCTGGATTTGAACCCGTGACCTCCTAAGAAGAAACACATGCTCTTAACCATTAGGCCCACTCATAATCGTTTGTCTCACCTGCATTTTGTGGCTCACATTGAAAACAATCGATTAAGATTTGAGAGACGCGGTTTGCTCCCTCACACAATTTTATGAATAATCCAATCACAAAAATCAGAGAGGAAGAGGAAACCATCAAAGTATAAACTGCAAAGTAGAAAATGATCATGGATATTTCATAAATTGACCATTCTTAAAGCATAAAAAATCTAAAAGCCGAGTGGGAAAATTTGTAGAGGTGGAGAAGCAAACCAATTTCATGGGAGTCAATAGAATGATAGCGGAGACTTCTTCCTGGGAGCTTCGGCGCCGGCCTTCTAGTCTAACAAGTTGAAAGGATGACAAAGGCAGCGAGCATGGGCCAGAATTGATGGTTCCCTTCTACCAATCTTACTCCACACAGCGCCCTTAAAAGATCGTACTCAAAGTTCCCATGAGATCACGAATCCAAAAGAACTTGGAAATTCATCACAATCTCAAGCCATGGCCGCTGGAACAATTACAGGTGCAGCTGTGCTCGTAATCAATTGCGTCCTGATTCCATTAGCCATCGCCCACGGAGGCAGTGATGATGAAAGTTCCAGTGATGGCCCTTTAAACTTGAGAGCAAAAGGGCTAATTCTTGTTAAGATATGGTGTCTCATGATAGTTTTTGTGGCCACATTTGCAGGGGGCATTTCCCCCTATTTTTACAGATGGAACGAGAGCTTTCTTTTGCTGGGAACTCAGTTTGCGGCTGGCGTCTTCCTGGGGACGGCTTGGATGCATTTCCTCAGTGATTCCGCAGAAACATTTGAAGATTTGACGGAGAAGACATATCCTTTTGCATTCATGCTCTGCACTGCAGGCTACCTTGTTACCATGCTTGCAGACCTCATCATCGTATCGGTGTATGATAAGCAAGATCAGTCGTCGAGCAATCACACTGAGCAAAGAATGGTTGGTGAGTATTCTTTTTCTGTCAAACTGTTAGGTTGATAAATACAAATTGCAAGTAATTAAATCCGTTCTGATGTTGCAATCTTTCGTTGGCTGATCGATAGTAGTAATGTTGTAATTTGTAGATATGCGTGCTGTTGAAAACGGAGTATACACACATACCGGCGAGACAACACTCCTTTCAGTACCGAGACATATTGGCGAGACAACACAGGTGACTTGAATTTAAGTTTTTATATAAAAGCTTTGTTGTTTTAAGAGTAATTTAAGAGTAATTTGTGAGATGTAGAATAGTTGGTGGCGGGTGATGAGTTAAGAAATCTTTAAGTTGAATGGTCTTATGTAGATACCAGAAATTCAACCATGTTGAGGGTTGGTGTTACCTAGCTCGATCCTTAGGGTGATTTTGACAACTTAGATGCCCCTGGTTCATTGTTTCTTTGCCAAAGACCAACACTGCAAATAAAGAAGACAAGGAATCCCAAAAATTCAGTTAGCAAGACTTATCATCTCCTAAAATGTATTGTAAATGAATACAAAGCTATCAACTTCCTACATGTTCTGAGAAAAAATAATAAACTTTCTGAGAAAAAATAATAAACAAGCTGACATTATGGCTAATAAGGGAGTGGGTCTAGATTGTGGCTACTTAGTTTGCCATCAACAGGCCTATGAGAGAAACTGATACCTTAATAGTGTATTTCTCCATTCTATTTCTGGAATGTTCTGCTTTTGTATTTTCCTGCTTGGGCAGTTTGTAAGGAGTTACAGTACTCATAGAATAAAAAACTATAATGAAAAATATAGACTGGTAAAAGACTCACAAAAAGGCATGGAAATAGTCTTCCTTTAGGAGCAGTCTGTGTGTTCAGATCACTGTAATACTTGGTTTGTCATTTTACATAAAAACTCTTTAACAATTTTTATTAAAAATAAAAATAAAAGAGACAAGCACTGCAAATAAAGGAGACCACTTCCTAATTTTTTTTGGGTGAAAAAAGCAAGTATGAAAGGCCTTAAATTTTGAGCTTTGATTGCTGTATTCAAATTCTTGGATTCACTGTTCAATTGTTTAAACGATTGATCGACAGTTTCATATGGATCATGCAGATGGTTGAAGTTTCATATAGATTCTGAACATGAGTAAATTGACCACTTTAAAAGCCCGATCATTTAAACAATCAGTACACAATGAAACCAGAAAGTTGATTACAATATAATAGATAAGTAAAGTGTCCACTTTAAAAGCTTGATCATTTGAACAACTACACAATGAAACCAGAAAGTTTAATACAATAACTCGCAGATTTGTTGGTTCAAATTCAATTAGCTTGAGACTGAATAGATGCTTAATTCGCTTGGCATTCAATTAGGCTTGGGGTTCAATTCGCTTGGAGATTAATTAGTATCTTACAGAATTCAAATTCCAACTCAAACTTCGCTTTCCAGGATCTGAATGAATTGTTCAAACCCTAAGCTTTATGCGACAAATAAGCAAGATACTATCACAATTTATTTAAAGTTTTCGTCTTTGATATGGTTTTTGAGGTTAGCAGGATCCCCAAAACACCAATTTATTTAAAATTTTCAATCTTTGATATGGTTTTGAGATTAGCAGGACCCCAAAACACCAGATGGAGGAGTGAACATGGTGACAGCGGCATTATTGGTAAAGAAAACCTCCATTGGGGACAGTTTATTGCTCGTAGCCGCACTGTGTTTCCATTCTGTCTTCGAAGGGATCGCCATCGGTGTTGCAGGCAAGTCTTCTCTCTTGCCCTTAGGTTTTATTGTACTATTCCATCTCCAAATTATTGCTCGGCTGCATATCTGAATGGCAATATAACGTAAACTTGGAATGTCACAGGGACGGAGCATGACGCCTGGAGAGCTCTGTGGACTGTGTGTTTACACAAGATATTCGCTGCAATTGCAATGGGCATAGCCCTCTTGCGCATAATCCCCGACAGGCCCTTTCTCTCCTGTGCAGCATATGCCTTCGCCTTTGCGATTTCGAGCCCCATTGGAGTTGCTATTGGAATACTCATCGATGCCACTGCACAGGGCCATGTAGCGGACTGGATCTATGCAATCTCAATGGGTTTTGCCTGTGGTGTTTTCGTTTATGTTGCCATTAACCATCTTCTGTTGAAAGGAGTAATACACAACCCTCAAAAAGGTACTATCCCCTTGGACAAACCGTTTTACAAATATTTGGCTGCACTCACTGGAGCTGCACTGATTGCAGTGGTAATGAATTGGGACTAGTTGGAGCTGCAAACTTGCAATATGAGTGCATTAAAATCTACTGTTACATAATTTCGGAACGGGAAGTATCATATAAATGAATTTAAGAGTTTCTACTACAACATAAGATTTATTGGATTTGGGGCTTACTGCTATGTAGCATTACGATTCGTATTTCAATTTATATCTATAGATACATAGATAGATATGAATGGGAATCTATATTGATCCATCTATTGGGATATATCTTCTATTCATATACATGGATATCTTTCCATATATAGTCATACAATAACGTGTAATTCTGATCTGTTTATGATCAAAATAACTTTCTTCCATGGAGTTTTCATGTGAGAACAGCTTAAAAAGCTATTCTAATTTTTATATTTGGTCCAAAAGATTTAGCAATGCAAGTTCTTCCATGGAGTTTTCAGGTGATAACAGCTTTTCTCATTTTTATATTTAGTCCAAAAGATTCAGTAGTGCAAGTTCTTCCATGGAGTTTTCAGGTGAGAACAGCTTAAAAAGCTAGTCTAATTTTTTATATTTGGTCCAAAAGACTTAGTAAGTAATGCAAGTTCTTCCATGGAGTTTTCATGTGAGAACAGCTTAAAAAGCTACTTTAATTTTTATATTTGGTCCAAAAGATTTAGTAGTGCAAGTTCTTCCATGGAGTTTTTATGTGAGAACAGCTTAAAATGCTACTCTAATTTTAATATTGGGTCCAAGAGAATTGCCCTATAGTATTCTCTCAATGCTACTTATTTTTAAATTTTTTATTTAAATTGTTGTAATAGAATTTTCTCAATTTACTTTCTAGTTTTATTTAATGCTTAGCTTATCAAGTTTTCTTTAAGATAAACAATTTTTTTTTTAATATTTATTTGACTAAAAAATAAATTAGTAGTTATAGCTGCTGATTCAATTTATTATTATTATTATTATGTTGTTATTTATACCAAAATTATGTGAAAATTTTATTTTAATACTTAACTTATCAAGTTTTCTTTAAAATAAACAAAGTTTTTTTAATATCTATCTGACTAAAAAATAAATTAGTAGTTATATAACTGCTGATTCAATTTCTTCTTCTTCTGTTGTTATTTATATCAAAATTATGTGAAAAATTTATTGAGCAATTTTCAAAAATATTTGTATGAAATCTAAAATATTCTAAGTTACAAATAGTCCATTAAATTATACATTTCATCATTCTAACTAACACATACAATTAATCTAAATTTTTATTATGAAATTTAAAATGCTTAATGATAAAAAAAATTGAGCACTCCAATTAACTTATCAAACTAATCTAAATTCTTATCAAGTTTACTAGATTTTTATTACAGGTATGAATCCTAGGACACTCAACGAGTCTATTAAATCACAGACGTCAAAGTTCCAACTAACCCATCAAACTAATCTAATTTTTTATACACTTCAAAGTTCCAACTAACCCATCAAACTAATCTAAATTCCAACTAACCCATTAAACTAATCTAATGAATCCATTAAACTATACACTTCAAAGTTTTGACTAACCCATCAAACTAATTTAAGTTCTTATTATACACTTCAAAGTTCCAATTAACCCATTAAACTAATCTAAAGAGCCCATTAAACTATACATTTCAAAGTTTCAACTAAGCCATCAAACTCATCTAAATTCAAATTCTTATTATAGTAACTATTTTTTTTAAACTCAAAACACTTAATGATTCAATAATAAGTCCATTAAATTGTCAATTCTCTTTAGCTCATTTCGTTAATGTGTGGGTTTTGTAAGGAGAGATCTCCTTTAGAGGTGAGTTAGTTAGGATGAGACACCAAAAAATCCATCCATGCTAAAGGTTGGTGTGTAACCCAAACCCAAACCCATTAAACTATACACTTCAACCCTTCAACACTCCAGTCAAACTAATCAAAATTTTTAATAGGGTTACTAAATTTTTATTACCTGTTTTGTATTATGAAGGGTTACAACCTGTCTAAATTGTTGGTTGTTTTCTTATGAGACCTTAAACTCTGTTGTATATGAATTGAATTGACATTGTGAAGAAAATGAGCGATTCGATTTGTCGTTCTTGTATTGCATTATTGATATCAGATAGACGCCCTTGTCTGACCCAGTGGAAACTTCAACGCAAGAGTCCCCATAATTATCCAGAGCTTTCATCTCTTACTTGACCGCAATTTGATTGAGTAGAAAAGAAAAATGCCTTACGTCTCTATGGAGCAAGTTGATTTTCGTACCTCGTGATATCAGAAGATTCCAATCCTTTTTTCTTTACAAAGCATTGCATAAAAATAAAAAATAAAATCCGTTTACTTATTTTGTAGACTTTAGTTTCATAAAATAAAAGTCCGGGAAAGAATTTTGGCAACATGAAAGGAGAACAGACGAATTTACAGTGGCAATATTCCTAAAAGCTGGTGGGGACGGAAAACTTGTGCATGCATGGCAATGATGTTAAAGGTGTTTGTGTCTAAACATTCGAATATCTTTTTTTTTAAAGTAGAGTTAATTGTTTTTTATTTGAAATTGTTTTAATTACTGATTTTCTTGGGAGATGCTGTTAAGCCTAAAACATATGAGTAATATTTAAAATATAAATATTATGAGGGAATATTAATAATTTTTTATAACATTTAACACAGAGAAATAGATATTTCATAAGTGAAATACATATTTTATAAGCAAAAACATGTATTTTTAATTTTAATTTTTTTAAATATACTTATCTATATGATATAACCTGAAATTAGAGTTTAACAAGTATCTTTAATGTTCGTAGACTATGTGGAATAATAATCATAACTTTGATTGAAATGATTCTTATGTTTTGTTAGTCCTTATTTTGTTTTGTTTTGAAGTTCATTCAGGTTAAATATATATTAATATGGTCATTTTCTTTTAATGGTGAAGTTATAACTTAAAATATTAATAGATATATTGATGGTCTAGTTCCACTCTTAAAAGTGGGTCTTTCTCCCATCGAAAGCGTTGCTATGACTAGATACGTGATGTACAAAGTATAAGATAAATAACATGGGAAACTAGAGACTTCCTAAAATTGTTTTAAACTCAAGTCAAAACCTTGTACAAAGTATAAGATATAAATAACATGGGAAACTAGAGACTTCCTAAAATTGTTTTAATATCACAGCTTGGTTAAACCATTGTGACATTAATGAAAACTACATTTTGCATAACATTGACAATGCCAAAAATATTATTACTTTTAAGTTTAAAGATAATTTCTAGTGTGAGAAAAATTTAGCTCATGAAAGTTCAAATTAATATAGTCAAGATTAGAACGAACTCTCATGAACTCCATAGCGAAACAATGATTCGGTCTATTCCTAAAACCCATGGGCGGAAAGGGTTTGCCATGTGTGTGAGTTTATGAGAGTTGATGATGAAAATCACTTTCTCTTAGAGTTCCTTGATTACACTCACATTAAATCCAAGTTTCATAGTATCTGTTACAGTACAAACCTTTATAACTTCCTAACTTTCCAAAATTATAGTGAACTTGGAAAGCTTTCCGGCAAGCGTTTTGAGCACAGGAACAAGATTTTAAAATAAAGCAAGTATTATCCTTCTTAAAATCCGATAGAACAAAGACCAAAATTGGACGTTAATCATCATCATCATCATCAATAATTAATAAATTGTTGAATTTAAAATGATAATAATAATGATGATTAACCTCTAATATTAAAATATGGTCAAAACATTTCATTATTTTAGTTAAAATTCTATTCTTATCTTGACAACTAAAAATAACATTTAATCAATTTAAAATAAAATAAAATTATAACTATATTAAAGTATTTAATCAATTTTAACCTATCTTATGTATACTATGTGAAATATTCATATAATATCAAACTTTATGTAAATTTCCAAAATGTCAATATGATGCAATCTTAAATTACTATGATGCAATCTTATTACCATATTTTAAACCATAAATGTTCGATAAAAAAAATTCATAATTTTAATTTCAATTAAAATTCTTTTTAAATATTGGAAAATTGCTTTTCATAATTTTAATTTTTAATTAAAATATATTTTTTAATATTGTAATATAATTTTTTAGGCCCTAATTTGGGTTGGAATTTTTGTGTGGTGCTTTTTATTTTGCAAATTTTGAATTTAACTTTGTTTTAATGACCATTTTGATAATAAAAACAACTAAGATTTTTGAAAATTTCTCTCAAATTTTTTCAAAATCCCACGAAAAAACATTAAAATTTTCACATTTAGACTACCATATTCATAAATATAGTTTCTTTATTTTGCAAATTAGTTTTAGTATCGTAAGTTTTTTTAAAAAGAAAAAAAATAATTTGATTTATTTATTTATTTTAAATCATGAAATAAGAATATCTTAAATATATTTTATTTTATTTATTTTTATTTTTTAATAATAAAAATAATTATCATTACTTATATAATTATAATAATCATTTTTTAATTAGAAAGATTGTATAGTCACCTATTATCGATTCATGAGTAAAATTGGGTTCATCAATTAAAAGAATCAATTTTCTTATTTTAACGATATTAAAATTAACGATATTAAAATGATTGAAAATTAAATTAAAGTCAAATTAATTTTTTTTAATAAATTATATTGTTTGACAATTCAATGAGTAAGATGCAAATCATTATTATTCAAGGATAAGAGGGTCCATGTTAAGTTAGATCTCCATGACTTTTTATGGAGCAAAGGGTTTATGTTAAATTAAACCCCTCTCTCTACTTAAGTTGATATTATATTGCTTGTTGAAACTTGAGAACATGAAGGATCGTCCCTAAAATCGAAGGATTTGTTTTGTGGTCAGTAGAGAACAAGAGCTCCTACCATAGAGGTTGGACGCATAGTTGTTTTCCATAAAGAACAAAATGTTTTCTCATGTTAGGCTTCACAAGAAAAAAGAAAGACACTTTCAATACATGTGGATGGAAATTATAGATATTAATTCTCAGAAGATTTGGGTGCCCACATGAAGTTGGTACCCAAATTTGTTGCAACATGAACATGCTAACGGTAAATTTAAAAAATGCATAGGCGTTAACAAAAATTTGTGCGCAATCCTAGTTCAACAATTGTTGAACCTCCACGATGGATGGACAACATGGATAGGAACACACACATGTTCCTGTGTTAATAAGAAGACTGAAAGAGTCCACAAGCATCAAACTCTCCACTCTTTGTTTGCGGCTAGTTTCCTCCCCTAAAACAACATGAGCGTGTCTTGTGACCACCCCCAACCAACTTCAAAGCAATCCCAGTGCCACTGCTCAAGGTATTCCTTAAACTCTTCATTTTTTTCTTTTAAATATGTTAGTTTAATTTAATAAAAAATCATAATTTTAAAAGAAGTATTGTTTTTACATGCAAATTGTTTGTATTTCATTACAATCAAATCCATAAAAAAACGTCAAAACAAAGGCACAAACAGAAAGGGTGTTCCCATGAGCATGGGTAACATTTTTGGACAAGATGTGGGCATGGGTTGCCCAAAATATGAGCTCTCTCGATGGTTATTTAAGTCGTCGATTGAGCTTTCAAAAGCTTAATCGAGGGTTTAAACAGGACCTAGATCGATAATTTTCAAATAGTTTGATTGAGGGATTAAATAACCCTATTAACTCAATCGAGCGTTTGATATAACTTGTAGGAAAAAAGATATCTTTTAAATAGTTTTAGCTTATCGCTTGATCGAGGTTTTGTCAACATAAAAATATATGTTATAGAATTACTTACTCTATTAACATGTATTGGTGGAGATATCAACATTTAAATTTTGCAACATAGAAAACAAAATCATAAATATAATGCACAAATACCATGATCAAATTTAACATTGTATACCACAACCATGGGCTATAAATCACTAACAACAAACGTTAACGCTAATTAATGTTTTTTTTAGTGATTTACGATCCATGGTTTTGATATCCCATGGTCAATTTGTCCATGGTATTTGATGCCATGAATTAGATTTATAATTTTGTTTATACACAACAAGATTTGAACCCAAAATCCGACGAACAAATGCGACGAAATAGACTCTCTCATCGGATTTCACCTTCAAAATTATGAATTTTGATCACAGTTTTTTTATTTGATACATGCGTTGTCGGATATCCGACGATAGTCGGTTATTCGACGACTACCGTCGATTACCTGACAACTTTCGTCAGATATTCGACATATACATGGTAACGGTAAACTAGAGTAATATCGTCAGATATCTGTGATCCAGATGAACAAAATCGACAATTGCTTGCTAGATTGTGGGACCTTTTCACCAATGAAAAATATGAGAACCATTGAGGCCATGTTAGCATTGACAACCAGTGAATCATTAAATAAATGTGAAAATGGATTATTTGAAATGGTGGATTGACGAGGAAGTGTTCTTCTCTAACATATTGTAGAATATTTGGAACCTTCACTTTCTTATAGAATCTATATTGTTCCACCCTTATATAGCACATTGGAATTGAGGAATTACCTTGTTGTTAAATATTACAAGATTTATGGTAAGCCACATGCCCCAAACAATGATAAAAGAAAATGCCCTAAAAGGGTTTTTTTTGGAAGATATGCCACACCAAATTTTGAGCCCATATTCAATAGTATCTCCTAACCAAACATCCCTTAACCCTATGAAACCCTTTATTTCCTTCTACACATGTTTAATAAAATTACATAAATTTTTTAAGTGGTAATTTGTTTCATCACTCTCCATGCATAGAATACACCAACCAAGTCCTTCGAACTTCATGTTCATAAGTTGTACCAAGTTAATAATTTATTGTTTAAAAGAAACCACATAAAAATGCGAATTTTAGTAGGGCATTTGAAATGGAAAACGTTTAAGACTTAGTAGGGGATTTGAATTTTCTTTTATAAATATTATCATTGATGTATGCCATTTTTTTATATAATCATTATCATTGATGTATGCCGTTTATAAATATTATAATTGATGTATGCCATTTATTATATCTAATCATGTATTTTAATTTTATTTACATCTAATTTACATCACATTTTTCATATTATACTCCTAAATGATGTCGCTTAAGGGACACCTTACCGACGGGTATCTTATGCCATCACCATCAAATAAATGTTGATGGAATACCATACTCATCGGTAGGGAATCACTAAAGAGACGTCATGTAGGAGTATAATTTTAAAAAAATGGTAGTTCTCTTGGTACCACTAAAATAAATTAGGACCTCAATCTAGTTCTTCCTTTATGAGATAGTAAGATTTCACCCTATACCTTGGTATATGGGAAAGGGTCCATAGTTTCCATGCATAGAGAATTTTATTTCCCATGAATCTTATTTGAATATTTATGCTTAGGTTGGGACCAACCACAGTTTGATAAACATAAAACATAAAACAATAATAAATATAAAAAACATAAAACAATAATAAACATAAAGCATGAAAAAAAGAATAAAAAAAAACCATTCCAAAATATAACACTCACCTCCTTCCCACCTGCCGCAAAGGCTACACATTTCATTGAAGAGGTTGTGGAGCTCATTAAGGAGGTCTAAGAGGAGGTTGGAGAGGTCATGGAGCTCATTGAGGAGGCCCGAGAGGAGGTCAAAGAGGTCATTGAAGAGGTCGTGGAGCTCATTGAGGAGGTCTCAGAGGTCAGTGAAAAGGTCGTAGCGTTCATCAAGGAGGAGAAAGAGGTCACTGAAGAGGTCATAGATCTCATTGAGGAGGTTGCATAGAAACCGAAGGTCACAGAAAATAGACACATGAGACACAATGCCACCAAAATCGGTCAGTAACCTACCATTTGAACTAACCAGATTACTTTGTTGAATTTCTCAATGTTGTGGATGCGATTGTGAAAATTGTTGAAATCTTAACACGAAACTAATCAACAACCAATACTCTATGCTTGTATACTCTATTCTTGAAAACAACACGGTTGGGATTCTACAACAACCTTAGAGAGGGAAAATCCGTCAGACATGTGGAAAAATTTGCACTTTACCTCATTGCCATTTTATTTTCCTCAATTGATTTTAATTCTCCTTATTGGGAGATGGATTGATGAGTTAAGTACTTACTTCCAAGAACATACAACCCTTCTTGGATTTAATTGATTGAAATGTATTGCAGGTAGGATTAAGGGATCAAAATTGAAGCTCACATAACCCTTCAAAGGGATCCCAGCACGTCCCAGAAGTGTGGTTAAAAATTTGACTGTCATAAAAAATGTTGATTTTTGTTTTTGACATTTGAATAAAAAATGCATAATAGGAATTAAAATTTCATTAAAAGGGTTGCCCTACAAACTACCCATCAAAAATTAATTTGGTTTCCAGTGCTAGGTAGAAACTTATTGATGCATCTGACAATATTTATCATCCTCGGCCCGAAGTACTATGGACCTAAGAAGTGACCAAATGTAAACCCTAAAATATCAGTCCAACCGAATAACGTCGCACTAGTGAGGGGGATCCATTTCAAAATTTATGGCCCATGTGTCCCATGAATAGGACCTGCCTGTTACAGTTTCTTTAGTAAAGTAAAGAGAGCCAAAATCGGAATGAATTTTTTTTCTTCTGAATCAACATAACTATTTTCTAATGGATGGTAGTGTTGATGTCGGCGTTCGACCAGTGTTCGTATCGAGTAAATCCAATGGGATTGGGCCGGCTACTAGGGACAATATTCATTGACGTGAACTACTTTTCAATATCACAATTCCCCACCTTAATTGCCTCCATAAATTCTAATCACAATTTCCTCCATCGTCCTCGACGGTATGACTTCGTCATCAACTTATGTTGCTTTTTGTAATCCTGGACGGTTTAACAATTAGCATAACAAAAATGAATCGCCAATTTTACTGAGTGAAAGGGGCAAAGGTTATAGTAGGATCTGATTTATATCAATATCTAGATGCATCACACCCAGGAATCTTGCGCAACATTTCCTTGATCTCAATAGCCATAGCTCATTGCTTCCATCCATGCGGTTTATACTACTAGCTTGTTCCAACTTCTTGCACATGATACTTGCTACAATTTGGGGTATATGATAATGTGTTCTTAATTTTTTACAATCTCGTGGAGCACATGGAGTGATTGAAGCATCCCAATCTGCATCTTCAATTCCAATTCCATAAACAAATCCAAATCAAGTACCGGATGACGATGATTGATTCATTACCCATTAAAGCAAAGACAATCCCAGTGCAAGCAACAATCTACCTTCAACACTGGCTGAATAATGCAGTCTAGATTCAATTTCATTTAGTGGTTTTGTAGATTTAATGTGTCATCCCATGAATCATATTTTTATTCTGTTTAGTTTTTATGAGTTTGGCATGACTTGTTGAGATACTTTTTGCCTACATTATGATCTCTTGTGACATTTTCAAGGCATTTGATTTAATTGTTCAATTAACATCTCATAAAAAATTCTTTGTGTTTATGTTTTTGTCTTTACAGGTCATTCAAAACATACACAATGGTGAATAAATGGACATTATGCATTGACCTGTCATGTTACCCCAATCCAAGATGAGCAATTATTGCTTATGTCCTATACAACAATCCTTCGTGTGATGTTTTCCAAATAAAGTGGGATATATGTGCTAGGACAAAAAACAACGAAGCATACTATGTTTCCCTCATTGAAGGGATAAAAGAAGCCAAAAACTATGGTGCAAATGACATTTCAGTCTTCACCAACTCAGAAATGATGTGTGACGAGATGAAAGGGGTGTATCAAGTTCGAAAAGTTAGTTTAAAACCCCTCCATAAAGAGGCAAAAAAAATGGTTTTTCAATTTGAAGCATTTATGATAAATCACCACTCATATATTAAGAAGATGTCTTCTAGTATATTGTTTGGGACAGTGTCTACTTTAGGGGAGAGTGTGAAACATAAAGTGGTGTCAATGTCTATTCCATCAAAATCTATTGCTAGATGTTGTTACACCTCTAGAAAATGTATATGTTCATTTGTTATCATATTTATGGTGTTTTTCATGGTGTGGCTATTTCATTAAGGAATAAGCCAATACTACGCTATATGTGCCTCATAATGTAATGAAATTGGATCATACAAAACTTTGTGTTTTTGAAGATGGGGTTCTTTTTGTCTCTTTCAATTGGAAAATGAAATGATTGAGACATGTTGTTATAAATATGACTTCGCATGAGTGGCAATTGTATTTTGCAATTTGAGGTATGTTGTTATTGAAATACAACTATAAATTGTCTTAATTGTTGTTGTTGGAAACTGTAAATGTTTATTTTAGGATTTTCATATGACTCAATACCTCACCCTATATTGTCATTGCATACATATATTCGATGTGAAGTAAGATTTCACATGTTAAAGAAACCCATTTCCTAAAACAATCCATGAAACTACATATTACAAAACATTTGCTTGCAGATTCCATCTAAATACAATATTTGAGACTTGTTAAGAGACAATGGACCCCTCTCATCCTATCGACAAGAATTGGACCCCTCTCATCTTGGAAGGGGATTCACTCTTAATCATTAACATGGACAACATAATACAATCCTATTCAACAGGAAGGAAGGTAGCAAAAAACTGGAGGATTGAAAATAAACTCGGAATTTTAAGCACTGCTCTTATGAGGAACCCAACGATTATCTTCCAACATGTAAGAAGAAAAGCTAATAAACTGGCGGATTCCATTGCTAACAGAGGAGTCACTAGGAACACTACAATCCACTACCTCGGTTGGGATGACAACATTGAACCTGAAGATAAAGAGAAATGAAAACAAATTTCCATACAAGACTACAACATCCCAGATGTGGGTGTGCATGTTGAAACTAACGGATCAGGGAACGTGCCAGGGCAAGTGGAAACCCCTCCCCCACAGCCCCCAAGAATAAATTGGATACACTGATCCTCTCAAATGCAATGAGAGACATTTTTACACATGCAAACATGACTTTACTTTGCAAACTTTGTAATGGGACGCTCCTCCATGGGGAATTTCACATGGCCCCTGTACGGGAAATCCCATTATGAACTCCTCCCCATGTCGTCAGGTACCTGGTCTGGGAACCAACGTATTCTTTACTTGCAGGGAGGGCGTTATAACTGGAATAAACGGAAGGAATGCCATCAGTGTGTAGAGGTCCATTGTTCAGAAGTTCATAAGGTCACTGTGCAGATTTCCAAAGGTAGATACTGTATTCTCGCACAGAGGTCCATAATCCTATCCCTTAGTATCCACCACCATCAATCTCAATCTAGTCAAGTGTATTTGGGAATCCTCTCAGAGAAAGCTAGGAACGAACATTCCATTTTTCAACATCCCATAGCCCAGGAAAGCCTCATCTTGCCTTGGTATTCCCCCATTCTTTCACCCATGAATGCTCATGAGAAAGATGCAAAAAACATTGACTAGGAAGCCCTCTTTTGTAAACAAACCCCAGACCATATCCGTGATTCCATTGCGGCCATGGAAACTAAAATCTTTGGGGAATTCAGGCCTCGTCTTGGGCCAGAGGCTGCGATTTCTAACTATTGGCATTTGAAGTTTATTCTCTCCAAATCCATGAGAGAAAGGGAGAGTTTTGGAGACTTAGTAAAGCTTACTATCAGCACCTTCAAGGAAGATGCTGAAAGAATCCTGGTCCACATGACAAATATCATGCAACTCTCGAAACCTCCATTCCAGCGTGCCAAGAAGGACACCAAAAAGGCTGGCACCAGTAAAGCCAATGAGGATGAATCCAAATCCACCTGGAATATCTAGCAGACTTTCTCAGTGGTAATTGTTCTACACTCTTTTTTCTCTATTTATCGTTTACTTTAGTACCTATTCTCCTTTTACCCTTTTTCAGTGTGTGAGGCTGTCAATGTATAATGGTTGCGAAGTTAACACGGTGTTTAGATATTCGACTTGGACTCTTATGCATATTACTCTTTGTTGGTCCCACGATCACCTCCTGCCTCCATGTTTCTAGAGCCAGAATTGATTATGTATCTGTTTTTCTTTAAGTAGGTAATAGAGAGCATACTTCTTACTGAAAAAAAAAAGAGATAATGGTGAATGCTGAAGTACCATTTTCTTCTTGCTTTATAGATGATGCATACAGACCAAAATTTCATTGGTGGTCACAATCTAGAGTTAATCTGGCCACATCCTTATCATATCATATCTCAACATGAGAAGTTAGAAAAACCCCAACAAAAATCATGTAACCAAGCATCCATCATTGTATTTTTCAGTCTTAGGTGCTATGAGAGCTTCAATAGATTGTACTAAGTCTCCCCTTAAGGTTACCAAAACAATTCCTCTCAGTCCCGACACTCCCTAAACAACATCCTCAGGCTTTGCATATGTACCTTAATGATGATTCACGACAATGGATATAGCTCCTCCTCCACCTCAACATTTACCCCTAGCATAGTGTAGTGCCCCCCCTCTTTTAACCTTTTCCTTTTGTATAACACTGTACTCATCTTAGTTCTTGTATGTGTTTATCACTTTCTGCTAGCTACCATTATATATAATATTTTGTTACTTAAGATTAGTATCCCACGTCACTAATGTGGCTTGTTGTACTATGTAGTCCCATTAACCTGCTTTGATCACTAGTGCACACTAATAAAATGGTCCAATAATAAAATTATCTTATCTTATATATAATTGCTTAAGAATATGCTTATAGTTAGAATCTAAATTAAGATTGTAAAACTTTAATATACATTATGCATGCGTATAAAAGTATCTTCTATTATCTTGGGATTGTCATAAGGTTAGACCATTTTGGGCCTTTTGATGCATCAACAGCTGGTAGTTTCTTATTCAAGCCTCTATCTTACAGATTAGTATTTTGTGGGGAAACACATTATCTAGATAATGATTTTGTTTCTTGCTAGTTTATGATTAAATATGAAGTCCTTTGGACCATTTGGAAGGCGAAAAATGGATGCAAACCTAAAATATCTCAATGAATGATGCAAGAACATAATCAATATTCCTTGGTTGCTAAGCTACTAGTACAAGAGGGAGCTCATTTCAAAGCAGGAGATGTGGTAAATAATCCATTGAGACATATTCTTGCTTAAATCAGCTCACTTTCTGAACATTAGTGTCCGGCATGGGGTTGGTCATGATTAGCTAGTTCCTCAACCATATGAAGCCTATTGGTATTCTACAAGAAATATGATCATTGGATCTAGGATGTCCATCGTGTCTTAGTATTGTTTTTCTTTAGGACACTTTAGTTACAAGGAGTAGTTGTAGCCATCTAAATATATTCCTAAGGTGTATTTACCCTGGTCCTTAATCCCATGTTCCCATGGTGTTGTGGCCTTCCTTTCACCATTTAAGATTAATGGTGTTTGCTCATATGTGTCTTGCTCCATCAAGTGGTCAATTGTGCTATATCCTACTTGGGTTTTTCAAACTTTCTTAAGAATATATATTTGAGTTGAAGTATCAATGATAGAAGTGCTGCTCAAAACAACCAATATGTGTTTGTTGTTGGTATCATGTTCAACACTTTGTTTTTTTTATGTGCTAAAGCTATTTTTTAAATTTCTATTTAAATATTGAATGATTTTTTTAATAACATAATTTTTTACTAAAAATGCAATTAAATAATACTCTTTTTGAGCTCAAAATTCAACATTTCAATCCAGCAAAAGAGGTCCAAAAGGTTTCGAGAATCCTTTGTAGAGAATTCCAAAAGGCCATTGTTAGTATAAACAGTCCACCCCATTGTATCCGACAAGTATGACATACCACCGGAGACAACTCTGGTTGGTTTTTCTCTTTTCTGTTGTCATATATCCGACTTAGTTCCCCTTTTTTTCGACATCCATGACATACCTCTGATTCCTAGTGTCGTCGCCTATATGACCGTTTGTAAAGTATTTTAGGTAAATTTGTCGCATATCCAACAGGGTTATCGTCGTATATTATTCCTTCTTAATAGTATTTAAAGTCTGATATATGAAAACTATGTCGTAGAATACCTGACAAATATGTCGTAGAATATCTGACCTGTATTTGTCACATGTGTGAATTTTATATTAATATTATATGGTCAGAAATTCGACGATTGATCGTCGAAAATCTGACCAATAAATATTGTTGTCAGGTATCTGACGAAAATCAACCAACGTTTATAGAAGAAGAGGCTTGTCAGATTGTCGACAGATTGATGTCGAAAATCAGACGTATATGTCGTTGGATTTTGGGTTCATATTTTCTTGTGATATGTCCCTAATGATTTTTCACTATAGTTTTTTTTCTCATAATATATTATATCTCTATTTTTATATAACTAAAAATAATTAATTCAAATACCTCGATCTAGATATTTGAATTAATAAATATTTTTCTTGTATAAAATTTAATTTTTATAATATTTTTCTTGTATAATATTTAATTTAATTTTTATGGTTAAAAGTCCGATCAAGCTAATATCTCGATTTAGCTTAACCACACCTAATCCCTTGATAAAGGTATTTAAAAAATGTGCATAAAACCTCAATCAAGCTAATAGCTTGATCGAGGGCTTTAAAACAAGATTCTAGCCCCTTTTCTAAATTATTTTGGTCTTTTTTCCAAACATAAACCCTCTCTTAGTATGCACCTTTGATGGTGGACTTCATACCAATGGATTCGTCAGTGAATCATCTATCCACTGACATATAATTCACTAGTTTCTAGGTTCGTATGATAAATTTTATTTTTTTATTTTTCTTTTGAAGCTTACACTTACAAAACCATGTCAACAACCTTGAATCAACACAAAGAAAACTCAACAACATAAACGTACATAACAAAAAAATTCAAAAAATATAAATGCTCTATACCAACGCATGCTCTTCAAAAGGGTATTTTTTATTTTTTTTATTTTTGTAACCAGTTGAAAAAGTTTACATGCACACACACATGTGCGAAATGCAATTAAAATTTTCAATGGTCAGTTTCGAGAATTTTTAAAAAATATATCTTCCATCATAAATTAAAAAAAAAAATGTGCACCCTAGTGCAATTTGTGTAAATTATGGTCATATATATTTTTTTTGAAAAGTTATGCATTTATCACTACATTATTTTACATGCATGCAGACAAGCTACTTGCAAACCTTTGCTAAAATTTACAAGAACACACCTATCATTAAATGCAATTTTGACATATTAAATATTTTTTGTATTTAAAAAAAATATAGGTGGAAAGACAACATAATTCCCTACAATTTGATTTTGGTTGTGTATCGAAATTCACAAGGAATATATGAGTTATTAGTGCTTCAATTTAATGAATGAGTGAAATTTTGAAATTTCACTGACACTTTTGGCCAAATAGTGTTACCGATCTTCATAGATTCACCCAACATCAACCCTGAGGATAACCCAAATATAGAAACCAAAATTAACCAAGATTTAAAAAAATTGAGAAATTGGTTTAAGAGCTTAGGACCACAAGGGAACCAACACAGCTTTCATTAACCACATGTCAATTGTTAAGTATATAAGAATATAGGACCAGAATGGGATATTTCTTCTCCACTGGTCTCAATAAAGAACATCATAGGTTTAAAAATCACAAAACACATGATTGTTGGATTTTTCGTTGATCCCATAACCAACCAGCCCCATGTTTTGCACAAGAGGCACCTTTGCATGGATTGGTGTACATATAATCCAGAAAAAAAATTGAATGAGTCATTCGTTCATGATTTTTGATCAACCTACTTGAAAAATTATGGAGGTTCCATTATATTTCTTCAAAAGATAGATGTTGAGTTTGTGTTGGTTCTCCATGTGAACTATTTTGACATTGGTGATTTTTAAGGGGTTCGTCTTGGTTTTGTGTAGGATCAACCAACAACTGGGTGTAATCCACTTAGAGGGACACCTACTTTGAGGTGTATCCCTAAATATTGTGTAATATAACTTAAATTATTTCTATCTAATTTGTGTTTTATGGCATGTACAACTGACTTCAGATGAGACATATCCATTGAGGTGGAATGATATTAGTTCTCTCAACCTTGATGGAACTATGGAAACAAAAAAATACATTGTTCCACTTCACACGATACCCTAGGTTAAATGCATTGTCACGAGTTCAATGAAATGTAATGTTCATTGATCCAAGCAATCATTATTTTATGATGAGTTGCAACTCACCTCCTTAAATCCTTTCAGGGACAGTGGGTGAATCTATGACTAGGGCATAAAAACCAAACCAAGCATAAAAAATGAGTTATGTAAGCTTATCCAAGTGTGTTTGGGAATGTATAGCATGGACATAGTACCCACGGTCCCAAGGTTGAGGATTTTCAATTGACCTCATCATACCAAAATTGTATAGTCTCTTACCAAGTAAAACCCTAGTTTTTTATATCACTAAACAAGACAAGCATCGAGTGATGGACCCATGGGAGAGATGGTCCCTTAGATGAAATAAATTGTCACAAGTCCAACAGAGTCAGTGGTTTTTCTATAGGAGCCACAATCATCATTTTATGCTTAGTTGCAACTCACCCGCTTAAGCCTTTCGGGGAAACTTGGTGAATCTGTGACTAGGGCATAAAAACCAAATCGAGAATTGAAATTGAGGTATGTAAGCTCATGCATGTGTGTTTCATAATTTCCAATGCGAGAACACTACCCATAGTTTTAAGGTCTAGTATTTTCAAGAGTTGACCTCATCATGTAAAATTCCATCTTTTCTTATTGAGGAAAACCCTAGTTCCAAAGATCACTGGGATAGAGAAGTACCAGATGATGGACCCACTAGATATAGGTGCCATTAGATAGAATGAATTTTCATGAGTCCAACGGGGTCAACAGTTCATTGTTCCAAGCCACAATCATCATTTTATGGAGTTTCAACTCACCTCTTTAATCCATTCAGGGACACTTGGTGAATTTATGACTAGGGCATAAAAACCAAACAAAGCATTTGAATTGAGTTCTATAAGATTGTACATGTGTGTTTGGGAACATTGTATATAGGATCACTACCCATAGTCTCAGGTTCATGGAGTTTCAACAATTGACCTCATCATGCCAAAATTGCTTAGTCTCTTACTAAGGAAAACCCATAGTTTATGAGATCCCTAAATAAGATGAGCATGAGAAATGGACCTATGGAAAAGAGGTGCCCCTAGATGTAATGCATTTTCATGGTCCATTGGAGTCAACCATTCATCAATTCGAGCCACGGTCATTATTTTATGGTGAGGTGCAACTCACCTCCTTAAGCCTTTCAAGGACACTTGGTGAATCTATGACAAAAACATAAAAACCAAACCGAGCATTAGAATTGAGTTCTATAAGCTCATGCATGTGTGCTTAGGAATTTTCAATGTGGTAACACCATCGACTTTCTCATGTTCAAGTATTTTCAATAGTTGATCTCATCATGCCAAAATTGCATAGTCTCTTATTAAGCAATTCCTTAATTTCTAATATCATTGAACAAGATGAGAACCAAGAAATGTACCCATGGGAGAGAGGTTCCCCTAGATGGAATGCATTGTCACAAGTCTAACTAAGTTGATGTTTCATTAGTCCAAGCCACAGTCATAATTTTATCGCAAATTGCAACTCGCCTCGTTAAGCTTTTCAAGGACACTTGGTGAATATGTTATTGGGGCATAAAAACCAAACTGAGATAGTGATGGGAGTAGTTTTGATTATTGTGATAGGAAATATAAGTATTTTAAAATTGTTAATTTTTGGTTCCATTAAATGGATGGTTTATACCCGTGGCAAGTTGCATTTATTGGCTAATCATTTATTTGAGTTGAGATCCAAGGGTTTATAGGATTGGAGAACTTATTCAGTCTCACTAATTGTTACATATTGAAGGGATTTCCATCTTAGAGGATACTAGGGATTAAGGAAATTGTTCTTTCAAGATGTTGCGCCTTGAAATGTAGATAAACCCTAGTGTGACACATGCGACCATTTGTTTAGTTGAGATATATATGTGGATAGAAAATTTCTAAAGAGGAATTATATCCCCCAATCACATTTATGTTTTATCCTTCATTGTTGGAGAATGGTGTTTCTTAGGCCATCAAAAGGGATTAGGTGATGATGCCGTGTATCACCACTATTGCTTTTTATTGTGGTAGAGGGTCTAAAAAATTCAAATTTTGGATGTATGAATACATTGAGCTTTAAAAGGTTTTAAGTTGTAAATAACTCCAAATTTGACACATTTACCTTTTGAAGATGATATTTTATTATTTTGTGACTCTTCAAGAAGATATTCTAGGATGATGATTTACTCAAGGCATAAGACTATCAATATGATGGTCAACATGAAAAAATATTATATATCCTTTAATGGGGTGGAAGATGATTTCTCATGGAATTCATTAAATAATTCCAACCAATTGCTTATGGAGGTTCTTATCCATTAAGGAGATGTGGATATAGGTATTAATTCCAACCAGTTCTAACTATCACTTGTTTATGGAGATTCTTATCCAACAAGTAGATATGTATATAGGTAATAATTCACAAATATATAGAACCATATTCAGTTGTAGATTGGATTAGGAAGCCAACTAGATCTATTCATAATTATTACATTGCATGGAAGGCAATGGTAATGGATTGCATGATGGTTGGGTAATGGAAAGGGTCTAAGCATAGGAGTAGACACATGCATTAGTTAATGTACTCCTAACATTACATTTCAACATAGTCTAGATTTATTGTTCCATGTGTGATGCAAGCGAAGAAGATGCAGGGTTTGCATTATGTAAACCATAGGATGAACAAGAAGTTTGTTGAGGGTGGATTCCCTAAGTAGGGTTTAATTGAAACTAGAGAGTCCTAGCTTGTAATAACTAGATAGTGCATGTACTTACTTGTGATTAGTCGATGATTTGTACATGTTATTATATTAGTAAATCTATAGGTTCCAATGCCTCTAATCTATACTATCATACATGTAACTTATTGTTGGCCCTAGGAAAAGATATGCATAACTTAGTTAGAATTTTGCTTGAAATGTGAAGAACCCAGTTGTGCGACAGAGGAAGTTGTGATGGAGGAAGAAGGGTAATGGAAGAAGTAGCTGCAAAGGAATTTGTGACAGAGTAAGAAAGATGATAGAAGAAAGCAATGACAGAGGAAGCTGCGACGGAGGAAGAGATAAACCAAAAGAAGTGGCGGGAGAAGGAAAGATGCAGCATAAGAAACTTCAAAGGAAGAAGTCCGTGACAGAAGGGAAAGACGTGACGAGACCAACTGCGATGGAAGAAACCATGATAGATGACATGTAGCGGCTGAAAAGGATAGCTCAATAGATCATGGGTAAGAAGTCAACTAGAGTCACACGTGATTTAGGGAATAAAGAATATTTGTATTTTGGGCCAATAGTGCCTATTGACAGTTGTAACAAGAATGTATGAGAATAGGATTGAGAACATGCCAGCTAACAGAATGAAGTCAGCTGATAATTTCATGCAAAGAGTATATAAAAGGAAGAAACCAAGCTGTATGTGGGTTACTTACTTCTTATTAACTTACTTTTTATTTACTTACCTCCTCTTCTATTACTTCTCAGTAGGCCAGTTGCGTCTGTTACTCCCTAGTTAGTCTATGTTGGTTGGAAGAGTCAAAGAGTCAAAGAGAAGAGGGAGTCGATCCAAGATGTGTGCGGATAAATAGTAGAGTCGAAGAGAAGAGTTAGTCGATCCAGGATGTGTGTGGATCGATCATAGAGCGAAAGAGAGGAAATTCCAGAGACTTGCGACTATAGAGAATGAGAGGAGAGATAATTCTATATAGAGTGTAGAGGAATATCTAGGGCAGAGTCTACAACTGAGTGCATAGATGAAAGATGCATATATTTCTCATGCTAGATGAAGAGCGCATTTCTGTTTTTTCTTAGATGGGTTTCTACATTAAAGACTGTGTTAATGTGTATTTGATGAATGTATTTGTGTCGCATGAATGCATGTTGTGAATAAGTGTTGTTTTATTTTCTTATAAATAGTCTTGTATGCATCTGTGACACCATTGCTAGTTGGGATAGATGATAAGGAATTATATTGACTGTCGCAATCTCTCTCGACGGATAAATAGAGTAATATCCTGAATGTACATAATAAATATAAGTAAGACACCCACTAGCTTCGGTCGAGCGAATTGGTAAGGTGTTGGGAGAGGATAAATCCCCACCAAAATACAAAAACTTGGTTATGATAGTTACCCATAAGATATATCTCGGGTGAGACTGCATCTGTGTCACAGGTGTTGCCGACTGAGCCTTGCTATGTTGAGTCAATATATGGAGCTTTGTTTTCGTATAAAGAAGTATGAACTTGGGTCCAAGGGACGAATGCCAACAAATGGTTCTATTGCCGGGACTATGAATCATTATGGTGAGGGATATGTTTTGGAATATGACGAAGCTGAAAATTCAAGAGTGGGTGGATTCTAAAGAACTAGATTTTACATGTGAAGAAAGTGAAGAATTGGGGTTAAATCCAACAAAGTGGTTGGAGCCATACCTCTATATGGATATTCATAAAATTTTCTTTTTCGAGTTTCCTATTGTGTTGCATGAGTGGTTGTCGAATTTAGCAACCCAACAAAAAAATTTCCAAGGGGGAGAACCAACAGAGTGGAATCCTTGGCTGATTCAGCGAATGAAGAGTATTAGCGAGCCTGTGTCGAGGGCTGTTGATTTTTGGGTAGACAGTATTTTGGAGGGACACATTACCAAGTTTGATGTCGATAAAATAACATCATATAGTGAGGCAGAAAGAAAAATTTTCCAAGGACCATGAGGAAGATACTTGACATATTTAAGGACTTGGATAAAGATGCTTGTATGCGAAAAAGGAATCCAGAGAATAGAGTTTGACAAGTAAAGAAACAAATATAAAGATCTGGGTTATGTCACAGAAGAAGTACGTGAAAAATAAAGCAAGGTAAGCTGAAATGTTCCCTGGTGATAACAGAACTACACTAGAAGGTGGACATCTAAGAAGCAGAAGGATATTTTGGTTGGGAAAAAGAAGAAAAACTGTAATAAGAAGAGAAAGTTGTATTACAACAAAAGGAGAAGACTATGAGTTGACATCACACTTTGATAAAGGTTCTTGCGATGAAGAAGAGGAATATCATCCTATATCAGAAAGAGAAGAAGAAGAAGAAGAAGCTCCATATCCCTAGTACGAGTAGGAAATGCCTACGAACCCACATACATCTTTGGAGGTAAGATCCAAAAACTCATCTCCTATTCTATTTGTAAATACATCTTATAATAATAGTGAAAATAACGGACAAGGGAGTCCTGCTAGCCAAAAATTTTGTCTAGGCGTACCAAGGGTTAATATAATGGCTGGAAACGATATTAAGTTACCAATATTCAATGGAAATGGGTTAGAAGACCCATAGCAACGTTGGTTTCTATGTGAATATGTATGGACTATGCGACAAGTCCAAGATGCATTAGAGGAACTTTCAACTNTATAAATTTGGGGATAGGTATCATAAAAAAAACTGCTTTTTTTGTTTGTATTTTCGACATATCTCCCCATGTTTTTACTCAAATTTCGATCGGGAGAGCTCGTTGGATGCGGAATTAAATTTCGCATCCAACGAGTACCCACTCGGAATACTTTTGATGCACCCCACTACCCCAAAAACAAGAAATGTCTGAAAAAATGTGATGATGACATAATTCCACACCCAACGAGTACCCACTCGGCATACTTTTGACGGACCCCGCTACCCCAAAAACAAGAAATACCTGAAAAAACATGATGATGATGATCACGTTTTTCAGGTATTTCTTGTTTTTGGGGTAGCGGGGTCCATCAAAAGTATGTTGAGTGGGTACTCGTTGGATGCGGAATTTAATTCCGCATCCAACAAGCTCTCCTTGTCAAAATTTGAGTAAAAACACGGGGAGATATGTCGAAAAAACAAACAAAAAACTAAGTTTTTTCTTTTCTTCCTCCATCATTAATAAATATTATTTTATTATTTTAACTATTATTTTATTAATTCTTTTTAGGACACCCATTTTGAGTTGAAATTTCCTCTAATGATGCAATAAAGAAGGCACAAATGTTCATGAATCCAAGGGGTCATGCACTCGACTGGTATATGAAGTTTTCTATGGTTTCGACAGGATTTGCATAGAAAACGATCGACCAAATTCAAGTGGGATTAATAGATGAATTTAGAAATCCTAAATATAAATCTCAGTGTATTACATAGATTAAAGAGATTAAGCAATTTCCTACAGAGTCTGTGTAGGACTTCAACTGGAGATTTACGACATTAATGGCTAAAGTAAGCTTTCAGGATGTCAGACATACATCACAAGGAATGGTTCATTGCAGCACTGTTTCTGCACATCCAAATTGTGTTGATGCAATAGAAGATTGTGTCGCATAATGAAGCTCTAGAGATAGCAATGAAGTTGGAATCCTCACCAATTGGAGAGACTGTTGCAGGAATGATGAATATTCAAGCGCAACTATCTAACCTTATGATGCAACTCTAGGACATTAAGAAAGGAAATGGATTCCAAGAATAAATTTGGTGTACCATATGCATAACTGAAGGACATCACAAGCACAAATTTTTGATATTCATGAACTATGTTGCAGCAGGAGTGCCAAATCCAATAAATGCACAAGGATGCCTTGGTGTAAAATATGCCAGACTAGATGCCATCAATGGAAAGAGTGTTTGTACTTGTAGAAGATTGTAAGTACGTCGGCTAGTCTGTACTATAAATTTTGTAAATCTGTAGGCCATGATGAGAAATATTGCAGAGCTTTCAAGCTATTGTAGGAGAAAATGGTGGATATTTATTTAATGAAGAATGAAGAGCAGATGTAAGTTGAGCAAGCAAAATATTAATATCCACTGGCCCAATATCAACAAAACCTGTATCCTCAACCCCAATATCAACAAAATCAATATCCACAACTTAGACCAATATCCTCAACCAAGGGGGGGTGGAAATTTTTGAGGTCGAGGAAAACAACAAGGAGGAGGAGGATTTGGTCATGGAAGAAGCCAAATCATATGTTATAATTGTGCACAACCAGGACATTTTTCTTGGGCCCGTGTGAGCCTTATAAAGACATGTTTGAATTGTAAATCCTTTGATCATACTGTCGAGAAGTGTCCACGATTGATTGAAAAGTGACAGGATTGAACTATGGGAATCCCAATCATCTACAAAATCCTAACCTGAATCCCAACTAGAACTTCCAAATGATTTTTGTTAAGCAGAGAGAAGCAAATATTACAGGCATGACAATAGGATGTGCTACAACTGGAGAAGACCAAAATGAACAGCATGACCAACAACATGTGCTACTGACAACACAAAATAAAGTATTGTTTGGCGTCTAAAGAGAAAAGAAAGTATTCTTGGATGCATGACCATAATTCATAGATAAGAATCAAGCAACGACGTCGACTCCTACATTGCCAAGAAGACCGATAAGGGAGATGCCTGAAAGATTTGATCAACTATTTTGAAAGAAACCGATGGGAAAGGTTAATAAAATTAAATAATTTTTTTAAAGTTTCTTATCACTAATACATGGTAAAGATGTTGTCATAGAATTGAAAACTCTAATAGAAGAACATCAAGAAGAAGTGTGACTAGACAAAAGAATAAACCATGTGAGAAAAATATTCAAGATTGGTCACGAGTTAAGAATGATTTCCTAGATAGGATATTATGTTATAGATTATATCCTCTTAGAATTGGGATCTGATGTTAAAATTTTGGCAAGGAATACATGGGAAAGCATGCAGAAACCTCGATTGGATTGGTCTCCCATTCAGCTCAAACTAGCCAATCGGTTGAAAGTCCTTCCTATCGATAGAATGACTTAGGTACCTGCTAATGTAGAAGGACTGAGAACATATGATGATATTGAAGTGATTGACATTTTCGATGATACAACCCTGTATCCTTCACTTTTGGGGATCGACTGGGTGATTTATAACCATACCATCATCAATTTTAAGAAAATAAGCTTATCGTTTGAAGATTCAGAGCTAAGGGTAGTCGCGCCAATCGATCCGCTAGAAGGCCGAAGATACATTGAGCCAATAAACAATGAGGGACAAGGAAAATATCTCAACAATATCTAAAACATCATGTCTGCAAGGGATGACTATATAAATCCAACAGATGATGGAAATATTAGTTGGCAAAGCATTAGCTCCTGTACATCACATTCTGGTGAAGCATTAGAAAATTCGTAGAATCAGATGCATGAAGTGTCCATGCGGAAGTGCACAAGAATTAAAATGTCGGTGCGATGGGTAGGAGTTGAGTCAAGTGAAATACCTATGTATGAAGGTTTACCTAACATAGCATATTTTTTAATAGAGTTTGAAGAAAAATTTGCAGAACATCAGCGCTTGTCCGCGCTAGACTTCATGCTGAAAGCTACACCTACTAGATGGTGGTTCATACATAAAGAATCCATTTCAGAGTGGCCATAATGTTGAATACTGCCGGAGATAAGGTTCAGAGAAGAGATCAGTTATACTGGTCAAAAGTGTACAGGATTGACTATTCATGTTGACCGTATTGAGTATTTTCATGCAACATGGGAGGCATGTCCGCAGCAAGAATGCGTTCATCAGTTCATACACACATTAGACATGATACCAAGGAGCTGGTATACATTAGTTGAACTAAGATAAGGAACGATTGAATGGGATGAATTAGCTACTAGTTTCATACACACATTTGAATTTTTTGATGATCATCCCTCGATTGATGCTGCATTGAAGATAAAGATAAAAGATATTTGAAGATATCTCTGTTGCAATGACAAAATTTAATCAAAGCGACACAAAAATTCAACACTAGATGGAGTGCTACAATGTGATGAGAGAACTTGACGACGATGACCCACTCGACATGAACGTACCTGAGTCTGAAGGTACACGTGAAGTGGAAGGATTTGGTATTTCTAGTGAACAATTTATGAATCCACTGAAAATCAAGAAAATAAATATTGGCACCCCGAAAAATCCAAAATTTTCCAATATTGGAGATTACTTGGATGATGATATTGTCGTAAAAATCATAGATCTATTGCATGAATTTCAATATATGTTCCCTACAAAATTCTCAGAGATGAAAGGGATCATAGGATACCTTGGAGAAATGAAGATACCTTTGAATCTTGATGCAAAACCGATCAAGAAACGACCATACCGACTGAATCCACGGTATAAAGAAAAATTCAAGACAGAGCTGGATCCAATGCTGGATGCAGGTATCATAGAACTTGTAGAATAATCAGAATGGATCATCCCGATAGTAGTACAAGACAAAAAGGCTACGGGGAAGTAATAATTTGTGTTGACTTGAGAAAAATGAACAACACTTGTTTACATGACCCATTTTTTACTCTATTTATAGATGAGGTATTGGATAGTGTCAGGGGTCAAGATATGTATTTATTCATTGATGGTTTCTCTAGTTACCATCAGATTAGAATCGAAAAGGAAGACCGACACAAGACAACCTTTGTGACAGAGTGAGGCTATTTCCAATACACAGTGATTCCCTTTGGACTCAAGAATGCTCCTGCTATTTTTTCTAGAATAGTAGTGGTTTCCTTTAAATATTTTATTCATAGATTTCTTGAGGTATACTTCGATGATTGGACAGTATTTGGGCTCATTAAGGATCATATTGAGAGCCTTAGGATGATGCTGAAATGATGTCGCCATTATCAAATTTCACTGAACTTAATAAATGTATCTTTTATGCCCCATTTGGAATTTTGTTGGGCCATGTAGTTTGTCACAACGGAATCTTGGTCAACCCTACCAAAATTGTGATGATCGTCGACCTACCACCATCTACAACAGTAAATCAATTGAGAGCTACATTGGGACATACATGATACTACAAAATTTTTATTAAAGGATATGCAGAGGTGACTGCTCTGACTAAGTTACTAAAGAAATATGTTAAGTTATACTGGACAGAAAGTTGACAAGAGAGTCTGGGCACTTTGAAGAATAATATGGTTACAACGCCCATACATGTATTTCCAGATTGGAAAAAGTAATTTCATGTACATGTTGATGCGTCGTCTGTCACAGTCAGCGTGGTACTAGTGCATCCTAGTGAAGGATCGATTGATCATCCTATTTCCTTTTCCAACAGAAAACTATTAATAGCAGAGATGAACTATACCACAATGGAAAGAGAAGGGTTAGTTATGGTATACACACTGCAAAAATTTAAACACTACTTGTTGGGTGGACATTTTAAGATGTACACAGAGCTCTCAACATTGAAATACTTGGTTAATAACCCAATGTTGGGGGGGAATATCTATCGATGACTTCTCATTTTTAAGGAATTTGACTTTGAAGTCATGGTTAAACCTAATTGACTGAATTTAGGACCATACCACCTGTCAGGGATTGAAAGTGGCGACGAACCTAGTAACTTCAACAATAGTCTCCCTAATGCTCAAGTATTTGCAATAACAATGCTTAATGACCAGTACAATGACATCATACAACTTTTGAGTACGGTTTATGCACCAACTGAATTTACTACTACGCAAAAGAAGGAATTAGTTTTGTGAGTTACAGACTTCCAATTGATTACTGGACAATTATATAAAATGGGCCTTGATGAGATTCTTCATTGCTAGGTCTTGGACCACGAGCGACCGATGATATTAAATGAAGCACATGCTAGTGTTGCAAGAGGCCATTACGTTGGAAGATCTATGGTGCAAAATATATTGCAAGTGGGATTGTGGTGGCCCACCATGCATGCAGAGGCTCGGGAATACTGTCACAACTGTGATGTTTGTCAAAGAACTGGAAAGCTATCATGACAAGATTAAATTCCATTGGTACCACAAATAACTCTGTAGGAATTCGATAAATGGTCCATTGATTTTGTGGGTCCTATTATTCCAACAAGGAAGCGCATAGGTGCTGGATACATAATTACTGCGACCAACTACCTGACCAGATGGGCCAAAGTAGAGCTAGTAAAATATTTTACTACTATATGACTGCTACTAATATTGTTTTTCAAAATTTTGTGACTATGTTTGGATACCTGAAATTTTGATAAGTGACCAAGGCACACACTTTTTCAACCAGTTGATTAAGGAACTGACTGAAGAATTCCAAATCTAGCATAGGAAGACAACACCATCTCACCTTCAAGCGAATAATGTTGCTAAGGCATTTAACGAAATACTATAGAATGTGTTGACAAATATTTGCAATGTCCAAAGAGACGACTGTGATCAGAAAATATCCATAGTATTGTGGGAATATCACATGACCTGTAAGAACTTGACATGACGAACTCCATTTCATCTGTTATATGGACAAGAAGATGTGATTCCGATGGAATACATTGTGCCCAACCTAAGGATTGTTGCGATTACAAATATTCCAGATGTTGGTGTTATCGTGGAAATACTGTCATTGTTAATACAGTTGGAAGAAGATCATTTTGTTGTAGGATACCATCAAAATGTTGAGAAATAATGATAGAAATTATGGCATGATCATCACATCAAGAATAAGCAATTTTAGGTCATATGACTTCTTCTTTTGTATGATAGTGAATTCTTCAAGCATCTAGGTAATCTAAAACACTCTGGCTGGGACTATATATTCTCATGCATATCATTGATAGAGGTGCACTGTAATTGCAAAATTTGGATGGAAAACCTTTTAGAGGATTGGTAAACGGAAGGTGGATAAATACTTATCAGGGTAGCCATGACTCGGTCAAATGAAAAAAGAGACAACAGAACAACAAAAGAAAAAAAAAGAGAAGAGAAAAAAGAAAAGAGAAAAAGAAAAAAGACAAACCCTCTCAAATTTTTTTGTTTTAATTGTAGGAAATCCACTATCACAAAAGAAAAGAGGGTCGCAAATTGCTAGTAAGTTGCAAATAGAGGAAAATTGTCGCAGATTTTGTGTCTATAGCAAATCAAAAAATGGAGGCAAAGAAAACCCATCTGCTGCAGGAAAAAGAATCTGTCGAAGGAAGGAAACTAGTCGCAAGAAATAGTGACGCTGTCGCAAGATGAATTTGAGTAGCATAAATGATAGTTAGCCATCATTAATTTGAAAATACCGAAATATTTTGGTGTTGTACTTTTTGGGTCGCTTCAGTCATTATTGCACCATAGCTACCACTGATGTGACAGGTGAGTGGCAGTTTCCTTGTAATAATTAGGAGGATTACCCATGTGATGGAAATGATAGCTACCTTTTCATTGATTGTCTACGTGTGTGAAGGACTGACTGATTGAACGGGTAGAAATTATCAAGCTTCATGCTTAAGTTTCATTTCATTCTATTGCATTCGAGAAGATAAATTGTTGTCTGCAACTCCAAGAGTCGAACTGAGTTTTCCATAGAGCATGGTTATTTCAATTTCTAGTACACGCACAACTATAGAGTCCGCCATTGAGACTGCGTCACACACGCTCATTATGGAATACATTGTTGGATATGTTCCACCGAAGGCAGGGGCTGGGATGGAAACTGGACAAGTTCTAGTCATCCCTAAATTAAGTTTACAACCCGATCCACCTGGTTCGTCAATGAAGAAATGTTCTTATACCCACAAGAATAAATTTGTCTCAACATTAATGATGGAAGATGAAGAAGCAATGGTTGAAATTTGTCTACCAGATGATATTCCACCTAAACCATCGGACACACTTATGGGTAGACCCACCAGAATGCAAAATATCCATTGGTAAAAATGTTGGTCCGAACCAGAGTTCAGATAATGGAAAACAACAATGAAATCCTACAACATTGCCATCAATTATACACTAAGCTCAAGATATATTTGGTGATAATTACTTGAGGGAAGAGGATGAGATGACAGATTTCATTGAAGCCAAAGAAAGGTTGGTGAAAATGTTCTTCTTGTGGAGTGGAAGAGGCCAAAGAAAATAATGTCCAGGAAAGCACCTGGGATTTCATCTTTAGCTTTCGAAGAAGTCCAGAATATAATTGGTGATGTCGATGATATTTTCCCTCTCATAAGTCCTACCACTCCAAAGAAGGAACATTTCAAACCAAGAAATAAGGGTAACAACAACAGAAGTTGCGAAGAAGATATAAGAGGAAAATGAACTATGTGCCAAGGATGTCGAATAAGTTTCTCAAACTTGGGAAGCCTTGATCGACGATGTTGAATTGGAGAAATTTGCAGAGTAATTGTGCACTATTGAGACAAAAGTGACTTAGCTAAAGAATTAAATGAAGAAGTTTCCCTTAGAAGAGAAAATGGCTAATGCTTCTGAAATGAAGAAACTTCAATATCAAGTCGCAGTGCTCTGAATTCAACAATAGTAGAGGACTGACAAAGTTGCAAAGTTCCAGGTTGTAGCAGAAAGAATTAAATGCATCATTCAACTTGTACATTAGAAGGTACGATGAGAAGAAGAGTCCACAGGACTTGTAACATAAGAACACATGATTTTTGACCTTATGGAAAACTTGTAGAAGGTATAAGAGGATGTGCGATGAGAGATGGAGGAGATTCTGAAAATATTTCAATATTTTCAAAGAAAAGTTGTCACAACTGCAAAAGTTTTGGATTAGTGCAACGTGGCTCAGGATGAGCCAGAAGTGAGTGTTGGGGGCACATTGGCCCTAGGAGAAGATAGGTAGAATTCGGTTAGAATTCTTCCTGGAATGTGAAGAACCTGGTCGCGTGACAGAGGAAGCTATGATGGAGGAACATGGGTAATTTAAGAAGCAGCTGCAGAGGGAGTTGCGATAGAGGAATAAGGATGATAAAACAAAGTATATACAGAGGAAGCTCCGATGGAGGAATATATAAGACATAAGAAGTAATAGGAGAAGGAAAGCTGCGACAAAAGAAACCATGAAGGAAGAAGTCCACAACAGAAAGGAAAGACATGACATAATCAACTGTGACGAAAGGAACCACAATAGATGGCATGCAATGACTAAAAAGGGAAGCTCAATATATCATGTGTAATAATTCGACTAGAGTCACGCGTGATTTAGGGAATAAAGAATGTTTGTATTTTAAGAGGATAGTGCCTACTGACAGTTGTAACATGAATGTATGAGAATAGGAATGATAGCCCGTCGGTGAAAAGAATGAAGTCGGCTGATAATTCCAAGTAAAGAGTTGGGGGAGGTGAAATTTACATCTAATTATACCATCCTTTCGTATTCCAAGGTTCTAAAAAGAATCAAGAGATAACACATGAAGGAGAGA
>LPNX011178400.1:0-22284 GCA_001517045.1 Pseudotsuga menziesii | reverse complement strand
ATTATTTTATTATTTTAACTATTATTTTATTATTTTAACTATTATTTTATTATTTTCCTTAGGAGGCCCATTTTAGACCCCAAAATTCCTCTAATGAACCCTATGTATTTATACACCACCATGACATGCTTGAGAACTTGTATATTCTTAAGGAATGTAAAATTCATCTCCTCCATTTGTAGTGTAGTTTTGATGTGTGTACCAGCCCCATCATGCTCACCTTTCCCATGCCCAGTTTTAAAATAGTTTCAAATATGCTACGCATTGTATGTTTTGTGAAAAATACTCAACCATTGGAATATATAGGCATTTTTGAATTGGTGTGCACAACCTTCTAACCATATCCAATGTTGATCCATCTGTATATATCTCTCCTTCAAGTTATTATAAAAAACTTGAAAGTAATGATGCACATAATTATGTAGGTCATGGAACCTATCGTCACTTATGTAAAAGTTAGTCTCTTTCACTATTATCTTCATTTCTTTGTTGATATCTATCTCATGCCTAGATGTGATATATATCATTATACTAACTTGATTTTAATGATAATACTAGCTATGGATCTCATTCCATTGATGAAAGGTGTAGTCCTCAACAAAATCCACAATTGATAATATAGTACCCGTGCGGAAGGTGTCTTTGCATATTCAAAACTGTTCATCCTTCTATCATGCTACATACACATGTTGAACATATTTTTCAGATTTTACAAAAACTTCCTTCATGAAATAGGAGATTATATAAATCCTTTAAAAATATATTGGATTTATTTTTTTTGTCGAAGATTAAGTTCTTTTGGTTATAAGAATTCTCTTCTATGGGGATTTTATGCATGACAAAGTTTAGATTAAGGTATGAAAGTCTATTATTAGAGTCAATATCATGATCACTTACGATGTCAAAATTTACTATTTGGTTATATATGGGGATATCATATATCACATAATATATGCCATTGATACCAAGTCCATGAATATTTGGTTATGTATGGCGATATCATATATCAAATAATATATGACATTGTTAAATATCCTATCAAGTAAGGAAAATATTGAAAACTTCTATAATATTTTTTTTAAACCCTCATAACATTCTATCCAGGTTTAGCGTGTATCCTAATTCATTAAGAATAATGCCAAAAGACGCATTCTTTGTGAAAAGATTCTTTTTTTGATTGGTTAGAATTTATCACATGATTTTAGAAATATTATTTTTTAATGTGAAGTCGGTAGATGAATCATGCTAGTAATGGAAATCAGAAAAGTATTTGGCTAGAAAATTTTTAATGGGGACAATTTCTCGGTAAATCGGGACAGTTTCCAACAAAAAACCAAAGTTAACACTGGTTCAACGTGAGTTAGGAAGCTATATGTCAAAGAGAAGGTGGGTTTAAGAGTAGGTTAACTATCTTGAATTGCTAAATTTCATTAAATAACCAACGCATTCCAGGAGTGAATACTGCAAGTAAATTCATTTTTAATTCCTAAGTATTTAAGAAAACGATGGAGCAATTATGTGATAGAAGTGGTGGAGAATCCATTCCTAATTATGATATAATGGGTAATAAACTGATACTTTTTTCAAAAAATGGAAGTGGTTGAGCATCCATTTCTTATCACCCATCTAGTGGGAACTCAAAAAAAATCAGGGAAGAAATTGAACTGATAATAATTTTTTAAACTTAATCAAAGTGGTTGAACATCGATCTGGAGGGAAACTTAAAAAAATTGTGGAAGAAATTAAACTAAGAATGTTCCTAGAAAATACTTTTTTTGGCGGTGATATTTGGCATGGTCATGAAAGAACGAAAACATGCCAGTGTATTCATCCTTATATTTGGCCATTAAGACGACTCACACCGAGGACAATTCCTGCAAATTCATCCAAGCAATTTTTTTTGTCGAAGGTATGTCGTGTAGGATATAAATAAACCCATATATAAAGGCATTGTAATCTTAATAGGTAATAAAACTAATCTTAATAGGTAATCTTGGTTGAGGAAGTGTGCATTTTTGTGATAATCATGAAAAATTGGCTTTCCTACCAATCATGGACAAGTAGGCTCAAATATTTTCCTGTACCCAATTTGGCAAAGGTGATTCATGGTTAAGTATGCTCATATATGTGTAATTATGTCTCATACCATATTTCATACATGGAGTGTGCTTGGAATGGTCGGTGTGCATTTTTGTGTTGTACATGAAAAATTGGGAAAACCCTATCAAATGTTAATATGGCAGTATTGGATTTAATTGTAGATGTAACATTTTACAGAAAGAACCATAAAATTGATTTCCTGAATTGGTTAATTTCCTCAGTTGAATATACAGTTGAAAACTATGCTCATTGTTTTTATTTCCTTGTAATAAACATTTGAGGGATGATATCAAATGATTTCTATGAAAATTTATTTTATATCTAAAATTTGAATTTAACAGTGATTATAGAAAAGTCTCGTCGAGTCTCTAAATTCCTGGAAATGATGTTTTAAATCATCCTCCTGCAATCTTAGGATTTAATAAAATTGTGGAGCATTTTTCTATCAGGGTGCAAAACAGGACGAATGGGTGATTTGGAAGGAAAATATCTCCTTGATAAGAGACTTAGTTTCAAATATGAGTCAATGGACAAGTGAATAAATAATCACCTACAAATTTATGCTCTCAAATTTTTTATCCCTCACAGGAGAGAAATTCCGGGCATTTTCACAAGCTCATTTTGGTCTGTTTTAGGTGCAAAACATGCTGAGTGGCTATTTTGGCAGGCCAATAATATCTTGACCATAGATAGTTTTTCGAAAAGGAGGCAATCGTAAATTGCATAAATCATCCACCTATAATATGATGTTTTCATAAATTTTTATCCCATATAGGTGATAAATGGTGGGAATTTTACCAAGGCTACTTAATCCCTTTTTTCAATGGTGAGCATTTTTCTGTCAGGGTGCAAAACAAGCTAAATGGGTGATTTGGAAGGAAAATATCTCCTTGATCAGAGACTTGTTTTCAAATATGAGTCAATGGAAAAGTAACAAGTCATCCACCTCTAACTTATGCTCTCATAATTTGTTTTATCCCTCACATATGTGAAATTGAGGGCATTTTCCTAGGGCCATTTAGGCCAGTTTTAGGTGCAAAATAGGCTGAGTGGCTATTTTGGTAGGCTAATATTTTATAGACCATAGAGTTTTTAAAAAAAATGAGCCAATTGGTTAGTGCACAGATCATCCACCTACAAGATTATGCTTTCATAGAAATTTTATCCCTTACATGTGAGAAATGGTGGGAATTTTATGAAGGCTACTTAACCCATTTTTTCAATACTTAACCAATTTTTCCAATGGAAAGCATTTTGTTGTTAGGGTGTAGAATAGACTGAATGGTTGTTTTGGAAAAAATATATCCTTTATCAGATATTTGTTTTTAAAAGTGAGTCGATGGATAAGTGAATAAATCATCCACCTACAAACTGATGCTCTCATAAATTTTGTATCCTTCATAGGTGAGAAATGGCGAGCAATTTCCTAAGGACATTTAGATAAATTTTAGGTGCAAAACAAGCTGAGTGGATATTTTTGCAGTCTAATATTTTCTTAACCATAAATATTTTTTCAAATTGAGCCAATGGTTAAGTGCATAAATCATCCACTTACAAGATTATGCTTTCATAAAAATATTATCCCTCACAGGTGATAAATGGTGAGTATTATCCCAAGGCTACTTAAGACCCTTTTTAAATACTTAAGCTATTTTTCCAATGGCAAGCATTTTTTGTCAGGGTGCAAAACATGCTGAATGGGTGATTTCGAAGGAAAATATCTCCTTGATCTGACACTTGTTTTCAAATATGAGCCAATGGACAAGTGAATAAATCATCCACCTACAAAATTATGCTCTCATAATTTTTTTAGCCCTCACATGTGAGAAATGGTGGGAATTTTCCTAAGGCCATTTAGGCAAGTATTAGGTGCAAAACATGTTGAGTGGTTTTTTTCATAGGCCAATATTTTCTTGACCATAGTCTGTTTTTTCTAAAAGGAAGGAATAGTAAAGTGCGTAAATCATCCACCTCTAATATTATGGTTTCGTAAAAAAATTATTCCATATAGGTAAGAAATGGTGGGAATTTTTGCAAGGCTACTTAAGCCATTTTTTCAATACTTAACCAAGTTTTCTAACGACGAGCATTTTTCTGTCAAGGTGCAAAATATATTGAATGGTTGATTTGGAAGGAAATTATATACTTGATAAGAGACTTGTTTTCAAATATGAGTTAATGGAAAAGTGAATAAATCTTCCTCCTACAAATATATGCTCTTGTAATTCTTTTATCCCTTATTACTGAGAAATTGCGGGCATTTGCCTAAGGCCATTTAGGCCGGTTTTAGGTGTGAAACTGGCTGAGTGGATATTTTGGCATGCCAATATTTTGTGGCCCATAGATTTTTTTTAAAAATGATCAAAAGGGTAAGTGAAAAAAACATCCACCTACAAGATGATGATTTCATATAAATTTTATCCCTCACATGTGAGAAATGGTGGGAATTTTACCAAGGCTATTTAAGCCCTTTTTTCAATACTAAACCAATTTTTTCAATGGGAATAATTTTTTTGTCATGGTGAAAAAAGAGGCTGAATAACTGTTTTGGAAGGAAATATATATCCTTAACCAAATACTTTTTTTAAAAATGAGTCGATGGTAAAGTGAATAAATCATCCACCCACAAACTTGTGCTCTCATAAATATTTTTATCCCTTAGAGGTGAGAAATGGAAAGCATTTTCCTAAGGCCATTTAGGCCAGTTTTAGGTACATAACAGGCCGAGTGGCTATTTCGGCAGGACCATATTTTCTTGATGTTGGAATATATTATATTCCTTGGAAGGTAATAATGTCTTTGTATTATGTTGGAAGTTGTCTAAAACCTTATGTAAAAGAGTAATACATTTAACCCATAGTTATATGGTGTTGCATTTACTTGTGTTGAGTATTTGTCCATGGTATTGTATTAAGAGATGTTATTTTGGAGAATTATATTATCCTACATGCAATATGTGAAAGTAATTCCTCCTCATCTCTTAGTATATAATAGGGTCAAGTGAGTCTCTACAAATTATGTATTCTTGATGTAGTAGTGGTACTATAGTGACATTGTTGTACATCATCTATAGTTTTTTGGGTATTTGTACTTTACTCTCTTGTAAGATTGGAGAAGACATTCTGGAGATAATAGAATACTACCTTCCTGGAAATGTAACCCATTCGAGTGAACCACATATATCGGTGTTCTATTGTCCTTTTCTTTTCCTGTTCTTATCTTTTATGATATGTTGTTGGTTGCTTAGATAGGTTAACTAGTTTAGCTTGACTCTACTATTCTAACATGGTATCAGAGCAGGTTGCTATGATCTAGTACCTTCTATAGCTTCCAATCAATAATGATTATCATTTGGGCATGTTCATTTTGTTGTAGATTTGTTTTCTATTTGGTAGCCATTAGGCTTATCTTCAGATCTAGGCATATTTCTGTAATTTTTTTTACCCTAACCCTAACTTGTTGTGTAATATTTTTGCAAAATTTTTTCAAGGGTTTCTTGATGTTTTTTCTATATATCTACATGATTTCGGGGCTCTCCTCAAGGAGATATTTCTTCCGATTATAAAAACGACAGTTATAAAAAAGGGTCATAACTTAGTCATATTTTACCAGTATTTTTATTATAACCTGTTTTCGAAATTGGAATAGCCATTCTGGATCCACCCACGTAACCATAACAGAAAACTAGGCATTTCTGGGCTTCCTTTCGGTAATAAAAATTACTGTTACAAAATAGGGTCATAACTTGGTCATTTCTGACCGAATTTTTTATTATAACATGTTTTTGGAATTGGAATAGCCATTCTGGATCCATCTATGCGACCAGAACAGAAGAATGGACTTTTCTGGGCACACTTTTGCAAAGGGTTGTAAGTAAAAATGTTTCTCTTTCCTTTACTATTTTTCTAACTATGTTTTTTGCAGATTCATATCAGTACGGTAAATTATTTAAGTTTTTGTTCTTCATTTTTTGCATTTAGGTTTTGCTTCTAATCATGTTTATTAAGGTATTATTTCTTGTTCTTGCTATATATTTCTCTCACATTTCTATATGTTGGCTATCATGGGTAGACCCGGGTTTACGGTATTTAACCAACAACACCCCTAGCTCACTGGCCCTTTCGGCGACAGACCGCGAAGCAGCCTGAAGTCTCACCCAAAGTGATTCTAATGGGTTGGCCAAGGACTCAAGCGTCTTGGACCAGGTTCTGTGGTGATCGTACTTGCGACTCGAAGCTTTGCTAGCCGCGAGGCCTCTTTCTCTGTGTGTCGTGCGACCTTCTGCTCATGTCGCGATGACTCCAGCCTTATCGCATCTCCGTGCACCAGGAAACACGTAACTTCCTTCCAACGCTAAGTCCTTAACCTATGGTATCGCGCACTGCAGCTCCTCTGCCGGTGCGGTATCGCCTCCCTGCGATATCCTACTCCCGTGGCTCAGCGCACTTAGCATGGTTCGTGTCGACTTGCAAGACTCAACGTGACAGGCTGTTTAATACTGTGACTAGTGACTGTTTCATGCAAAGCATAAATGAACCCACATACAACATGCCAAAGACTTCAACTTATGTTTATCCTTCTATATTGCTGTAAACTGATTAACACATTCATTCATTAAACTATAAACAAAGTCCATGAAATGACTGATAAATGCACAAGTAAACATAACAATCGGTTTTAATGTGGTTCACCTCCAGGATGGAAGTTACATCCACAGAACTATGTTTTTATTATAGCTCAGGGGAAGGAAAAACACAGTTCTGCTGCACCGCATATGCAGCTCAAGATCTTCTCTCTTAGATCTCTTTGCTTCTCTATATTGCACTCCCATAATATACTCTTCCCTCTCTGTCGATCCCTGCGGATCGTTACATGCATGCTTAATAAGCAGCTACTGGTTACAGTAAGATTGCTACCGCTAATAACAGAACCAGAGCTTGGATTTTACAACAGTCTATGTTACTTCTATTATCTATATCATCCAACAACTGTCCAACTGTCTAATCGACCAACTAACCAACCCACCAACCAACCCTTTTACAATACAAAATATATCCCTTTATAGGCAGCCCGAAGGTCTTCCCATTACAACACTGTGGGCCTGTCCCAACAGTAACCCAAACCCTAATTAGTGACAGTCGACATATCTGTACTTGAGGTAGCCACTTTTCGTCGCACCACAGCTCTCTGCAGTCTTCCATGATTCCCGCCGCTGATCATGGGTACTGTGCACCGCTTCGCTTTTCTGTCCTTTGTCTTCAATGCTTCAGCCTCATTGCTCCTTTTCCTTTATGAGGGTTGCTGAGCCCTCCTGTCTTTGCCGCTACCTTCAATGCAGTGGGTGAGCTCTCTCTTCTCAGCTGCTCAAGTACAGTCATCTTCCTTGACTTCTCCGTCTTCTTCGTCATGGTTTCCGGCTCTGCTCTGTAGCTGGAAACGTGCTACGGTGTTGTAGCTCTATCTTGTCTCCTCTCCACCAAAACTGTCTGTCCGTTAAACTGGCAGCTTCTTCTGTAGCTGCGGGACCCTGCTCCAACAGTCCCCTAACACTTACTTGTGGCTCATCCTCGAGCCACTACCAGCGGGCTTCTCCTGCTGTAGCTTTGCCTTGGCTTCCTGCGAATTCCTCTGCAACCTGTCTCGAAGTCCTATGAATTCCTTCTACATCACTTCGACACACTCTTGTGCCGAGTCAAGCAAATCTTGACTAATACTGGCGTCTTCTGTGGCGTCAGTTTCCTCTCTAGTGGTAGTGAACTCCTTCACTTTCTACTCAACCGTATTGACTAACTCGGTGATTTGCTCCTGGTAGGGTTGAAGCAGGTCATTGATGTGTATCTCCTTTGTTCTCAATCGCTGCGCTTCCTGCTGCAAGCAGTTCATCTCCTTTGTCTTCCTCATCTTCTGAAGAGCTGCCAAGCCCTTAATTTCTTCTTTCATTGCTGCTGCAGTATTCTCTATCTACTGAATACTTTGCTGAACTTCTACTTTTTTGGGCAGTGCATCTAACTCCGCCCATGTGTTTTTCACCTCCGTGAGTACCGAAAGTGCTTCATCGATGCGAGATTTCATCTACGTGGAAGTGAGTCGGAAGGCCTCTATTCTTGCTTCCTTGTCTGCGTGGGGGGTGCCCGGTGGTCGAGCTTCAAGCTCAGTCTCAAGCTCATCAATCTGCGCTTTGTAGTCTTCCTCCATCTTGGTTGTTGTTTCTTTCATCTTGGTTACTGTTTCCTCCAGAGCCTTTGCTCTGTCTGCAACTCTTCTTAGCTTCTATGGGGTAGGCAACGCGAACTCGATGTTACATTTGAATAACTCTAATGCGATGCTCTGTAGTACTTGAGAGAGTTCCTGATCCCTGTCTTGATATGTTTTTAACTCGTCTGCCTTTTTCTGATAGCTGGTAGCGAGTGCTGCATTCTGTTGCTTCAGCTGTGTATTCTGTTTGTACTAAGTCTCTCTACTCCTGAGCTCTGCGCTTAGCTGCTGCTAGATCATCTGCAACTGATCAATATGGAACTCTACAAGGTTAACCTCGATGGGTTTCCTAAACTGAACTGGTGGGTCCTTCATTGTCATAGGGAATCGGATGCTTCCTGGCGGAATCAACACTGTATTGAGGCGATCTTTTGCTAAGCTTTCCTCGCGGGACATCGACGGTGTCGAAGTTTCTTCGGCGGTCTCCTTTACCAGTGGAATGTGCATCCTAGAAGTCTTCTCTATAATTGTTTTTAAGTCTAGAATCTGCTTTTCTACTGTGCTCTGTATCTTTTCCTGCGATGTCTTCATCACGTCAAATGAGTCCTTCCGTGTGTCACACATCCTTGTTGCGATGAGTTCCTAATCATCATCTGTTAATGCGGTCTTCAGGACTGGTTTTGAAGTTTTGTGTTTTTTCTTCTTGTGTGTCTTTGTGGTCTCTTGTCCTCCATTCTTTGGTGTGTGTGCCTCTGTTGGCCCTTCCGGTGGATCTTTTCTCTTTCCGCCTAGTGGTGGCACTTCTGTTGTTCCTTGTGCCTGGGTCTCCACTTTGTCTTTTCCCTTTTCTGATGGGTCTGTCTGCACGGTATCTGATGACAGTGATGTAGTATCTTCATATTCTTGCCGCCATTGGTCATCAAAGTCCTTGACGACGTCTTTGACATCCTTCGCTGTCATTCTAAACCAGCCATTATCCCAATCATCCCTTTTAGTCCTTTTAGGCCTTAGATAGATTCTATGGCTGTCTGCCAAAAAATTAAGCCAGTTATCATATATGTCCATGGTCTCCTTGCTGATCCGTGGTGATTCTTGGATGATTTTCTTCAACATCTTATAGTATTCATAGAATACTATCGTATTAACCTTTTTCTTTGCTGGGCTGTTGCTGTCCCATAAGCTAGCATAGCGCACGCCTCTGGGCATTCCACTTGCGATCTGTGGAAACTGGGTATTGGGCGGCTCCTTCTAGCCGACGAATGCACATAGTATAAGCAGCCATGAAAAATGGAAAGGGTGGTTTGCTTCATCCTAGGCTGCCAAACAATCTGCCTAAAGCATATTTAATAAAAGTAAGGACCAATTGAACTACTCGCCCTCTGTAACTTGTATGGCCAGGTTGATTACTGATCCTGTGACTTCCTTTGGTCGGACCTTGGTTAGCAGTCTTCCTGCAAGCAGGCTGGCTATAAATATGAGTGTATCATTTTGCAAACTTGTGATGTCATAAGCCCTGCCTCCTCTCTGTAGCTGATACTTATTAACTAAGGCTGGTGGTAGCTTAGAATCCTTGGTCTTTCCTGTTGTCTGTATCTCGGGGTCTTTACCAGTCTTGGACAGGCTGGTGATGTGATGTATCAAGTCGACATTTAGGTCAACCCTATTTCCTAGCCAGAGATAACCTCCATGTACACACAAAAGTAGGACACGCACCACGGCATTGACCTCTGCACCACATCCAAAATGGGGTAGTCGTAACAAATTGAGCAGACCTGAGCTCTCAAGAATTTGGACATGCGCCATGGGAACAAATTCATCTCTACCTATCCTTGGGTTCTTCTCAATCGTAAGATACTAATCTGGCTTGAAGTGAGGGTACGTCTTACCATCTCCCAGGTTATAATCTACAAATTTAACAACACCATCATATCCTACTAGATCTCCATTTTCCTTTACTCGAGAATTTATTGGCAGTATGGGAACAGTAAGCTTACCACTCTTGGGGATTTTGACCTCTGGAGCACCTTCAACTCGTGGTATGAGGTAGTCTGCTGCACTAAGGACTTCGTCCTCCGGCTCCAAACTGGATCCCTCTATTGGCTGAGCATGGCTCCTCATATTTGGCGGTTCTCTGGTTTGTGACGAGCTCGGTGGGGTACCCTTAGATGACATCATGATGGGAGCTACAAGGCCAGTACGCTCGAACCATTTCAGTAGTGCTTCTAGAGGTTCGTCCTTGAACAGAACCCAGTCTGTGTAAAACGGTGGACGTGCAATGGCTGCAACTTCTGAAAATCACAGCACTCTGTAATGAGATGAACTCTGCACAGGGAGAAATTAACAATGCACTCTACAGTTCTCGGTTCTTTGTAAATGTAGCCCTCCCAAATGAATAGTTTCTGCTTTTATGTCAAATACGATAATCCCGGATGCAACGGTCATCTAGACTGAACCCGTCGGTCGTAATAAATGCATGGACAAGACCACACCCATCATCCGATCCTTAATAAATGCAGAAATTCGATCGAATTTCCCTCGAAGTGTGTGTACAGGCGTCGGTCTTGTCGAAGATTTGCCAAATCTGGAAATATTGATTATACTGCTACCAAATCTACGGTAAGATATACTGATCATTTCCTCATTAACTGCCTGTCAGAGGGTGATTTGACTAGCCCTCTGTCGGTTGCAAAAATGAATACGTGGCACGGGGGGACATCGCATTGCCGCGATGCGACTCCGCATCACCTGTGTAAAAAAATACCTTTTTTTTTTCACTGATGATTTGCGCAAAATGAACCGACCTTATGCGATTCCTCATACTTAGAAAATACCTGCCGATGTAGACTAGTTCCCGGTGCGATGCCTCCTTTCAACTACACTGGACATCTGTACCACTATAAACTGGTTAAGCTAGGGCTGAGTGGTGGGGTGGATATCACTATAGAGCTTAAGCCTACTTCCATTAATCCATGTGGGAAGAAGCTCCCCATTTAGCTGAGTGAGCTAAACGGCACCTCCCTCTGTGACTTGATGTATCTGATATGGCCCCAGCCAATGCGTCTTGAACTTTTTGGGAAACTTAATGAATTTGTTGTCATAGAGGAGCACTAGGTCTCCGATATGGAAAGTATTACTCTTAATGTGTCTGTCATGCCAAGCTTTTTCTCGTGCCTTCTGCACTTTCTGATGGAATCCGACGATGAATCTATCTTCTTCTAAGGCAAGAAGCAGTGCTAGCCTTTCCTCCACTGTGTCTGTATCAGTCATCTCGGTAATCTGAGCGATTCTTAAACTAGGAAGAATATACTCCCTAGGCATAACAACCTCCTGTCCATACACCAAGCTGAAAGGTGTGTGTCCCGTAAGTTTCTTGCATGTGGTCCTATACGCCCATAATACAGCGTTAACTCTGAGGTCCCAATCATTCCTTTGGCTATTGCAGATCTTAGTAAGAGCATTTTCTAAAATATTATTAAAGGCCTCCACCGTACCATTAGCCTGTGGGTGGTAGGGAGTGCTCTTATGGTGCTGAATCTGGAATTCTTCTCTCAAGGCCTCAATGGTGTGGTTCAAGAAATGTGTGCCTTGATCGCTCATCAAAATAACTGGGCATCCAAATCTACTGATGATGTTTTCAAAAAGGAACTGTGCAGCTGTAGCAGCATCACAATTTCTTACTGTTTTGGCCTCTGCCCATCTGGTGAGGTACTCTGTTCCAGTGATAATATATCTCACACCAGTGCGCTTTCCTGGTGGGTTGATAGGACCCACAAAGTCTATAGCCCATTTGTCAAATGCGCAGTGTGACTTGCGGTCGCAACGGCATTTCATCGCATCACAAGAGTTTTCCTACCCTTTGGTAGATATCGCAGCATCTACAAAAGTCCTTGGTGTCTTTATGCAATGTAGGCCACCATAATCCTACCTCCAGGATTTTCTGCGCAGTCGGCTTTCCTGCGAAATGACCTCCTGCGGTTCCTGAATGTGCCTCTCTGATAATAGTGTCTCTTTCATGTGGCATCACACATCTACGCAAAACTTCATCCGGACCTAACTTGTATAGGTGTCCTGCGATGAGGGTGAAGTCTGCTGCTTTAACAACCAATTGCTTCTTTTGCTGCTTAGTAAACTCATCAGGTGCTACTCCTGTAGTGAGAAATTGAATAATATTGGCATAGTAATCGTTTGTGATCTGGATAGAAAACAACGGCGCATCTCACAGATTGTCATCTAGGTTACTTGGCTCTTCTCCTGAGTCTATCCATGACAGATGATCAGGTCCGGCATTCAATCTTCCTGGTTTCACAATGATTTCAAAATTGTACTCCTGAAAGAGGAGTAACCATCTGCAGATTCTCCCCCCTAACAATGGCTTATTGACCAGATACTTCAAGGTGGAATCGTCAGTAAACATCTTGAACGGGGCACCCAATAGGTAGTGCCTAAACTTCTACAGTGCTTACACCATAGCTAGGCCTTCTCTTTCTGTTGTGGTGTAGTTCTTTTCAGCTGTCGATAGCTTTCTACTGGAGTATGCGATAGGATGGTCAATGTCCCCTTCTCCTGGTTGCGTTAAGACAACCCCTAGTGCGATGCCTGATGCATCCACATGTACATGAAATGGCTTAGTCCAGTCTGGAAATACTAGGATGGGTGCTATAACCATATTCTCTTTAAGTGTGTCTAGACTCTGCTGACATTCCTCATTCCATAGGAATTTTACATCTTTCTTTCGTAATTTCTCCATTGGTGCTGTAATCTTTGCGTAGCCCTTGATGAACTTTCTGTAGTACCCGGTATGACCAAGTATTGTCCTCAGTTGCTTGACTGAGTTGGGTGCTGGAAGATTTACAATGATGGTGATCTTTGCGGGATCTACCATCAAGCCTTGTTTGCACACAATATGACCCAACAAAATACCGAATGGTGCACAAAATATACATTTTTTCAAGTTTAAAGAAATCTGGTACTACCTACATTTCCCTAACATCAGTCTTAAGTCTCCTATGTGCTTGTCAATCAGTCCAAATGTAGTCCAATCATCAAAATATACTTCTAGGAATTTGTGGATGTATTCTTTAAATACAGCAACTACTACTCTAGAAAATATAGCTGGTGCATTCTTAAGACCAAAGGGCATTACTGTATACTGGAACGAGCCCCATTCTATTGCAAAGGTGGTCTTGGATCGATCTTCTGGATGTATTCTGATCTGATGGTAGCCTGAAAAGCCATCAGTGAAGGAGTAGATCTCCTGTCCTCCCACGTTTTCTAATACCTCATCAGTGAACGGTGTCGGAAATGGATCGTGAAGCGATGCATCATTGAGCTTGCGCAGATCGACATAGATCCTGATGTCCCCTTTGGTTTTCTTCTCTTGCATGACCATGGGGCTAACCCATTCTCTTTCTTCTACCGGCTCAATGATGCTTGCTGCTAGCATCTTATCGATTTCGTCCTTCACTTTTTCTTTGTAGCGTGGATTCAATCTATATGGGCACTACTTGACTGGTCTAGCATCCTCCTTCAATGGTATTCTCATGACTCCCAGGTCGCCAACTATTCCCTTCATCTCTGTGAACTTGGTGGGAAATAGGTCCTGATAGTCATGTAACAAATCTGCAATCTATCCAACTGTTTCATCATTCCAATAGTCTCCAATAGAAGCAAACTTAGGTTCTGCGTCTGTGCCAATATTGATCTTTTTAATCTTGATGGGCTCTATGATTGCTAGAATCTCTAACTGTGGTCCCTCAACATCACGAGTCCCTTCTGACTTTGGAATTTTGGTGTTGCGAGGGTCTTCATCCGCCTCCTCTGGTTCTGATGTAAAATTATAACACTCTAACGCCTCTTCTAGCTGGATAGCCCACTCAGGTTGAGCTGGCACTGATATGGTATAGTCTTCAAATATCTTGCTCTTCATTACTTGTAGGGCTTGATCAACACCTGTATACTCAGATTCAAAAGCGAAGGTGAGTAGAAATCTATCTATCATAAGTGGCCATGTTGTTGTTCCCTTGCGCAATTTAGACTCTGTATACCAGTTCCTTGGAACTGTGTCCAAAGTATGAATGAATCGGTGAACCCATTCATCCTCGAGAATGTCCGACCAATTTTGTTCACATGTCTGAATGTGTGACCTGGGGTCACTCTCTCCTGTGTACTTCTACGGGACATACTCTCTGTTGACAGAAAATCTAATTGCCATCAATCTTTTAATATCGTCCCATGATGCAATGTTCTCTTTATGCATGTACCACCATCTTGTAGGTGTGGCTCGTACTGCAAGGTCCATAGCTGCGATCCTCTTCTCGTAAGGAATCTGTTGCTCGAACTGCTCAAGGAAGTCCTGGATATCTGTCAGACCATGATATGATGGAATCCCATTGATCTCTGCGCCAATCCATCACAGTGACTTAGTCAAGTACGCGCACCTGCGTGCTGAGACTTCATGAAGTCTGTTCTGCTAGTTCTCTAGACCAACATCTGAATCCGATGCACATGAGCTGTCGCATCACCAACTAATGTTCCCATCTTCCATTGGATTGACATAGTCGCTCTAGTTTGTGGTCATCTGATAAAGACTCTCCATGTTACGTGCCTCCTCCTCTGCTCGGATAGGTTCAATATATCTAGGACCCTGGAAAGGATCCAATGGTGCGATGACCCGGATCTGCATGTCCTCAAAGGTCATTTGTCTTCTCTTTAGGTCGATAACAGCCATCTTACCAATCACCCAATCAATGCCTAGTAGTGCTGGATACATTTTACTGTCACCAATGATTTCTATAACTTCAAAGTCCGCAAAACTGCGAACTCCATCAATGTCAACTGGCACTTGCGGTAGCTGACCCAGAGGTCATACTTGCTGCTGGTTAGCTAATCTCAGGTGGATAGGTGATCTGACTAACTTAGGGCTACCCATCTATTCCCATGTCTGCTTAGTCAGAACATTTATGTCCGATCCTAGATCTAGGATTACCTCATCCATTTCAAATTCTCCCACCTGCACTGTAAGTCGCATCACTCTTCCCATTCTTGTATGTCCAGTAATATTATGAAGAGCATGTTGTGTACTGCTCTCGAAAGAAGATGGCCGACACTGATCTATAATGCGCTGAAGTTCTGTGATAGCTTGCTCATTTCTTACAACTTTTAGACAACTCCGCAAGAAGGAATGTACACTTCCTGTCATCTCGTCCTCATCGCATCTTCCTGATGTGGTAGCCTGCGGTGTCTGTATAAGGCTATCGCCACAAGGTGCTTGTTGTGGTACGCCCCTAGACGGCAGTACCTGCGATCCTGATTGCGTAGGTTCGTCAAAGAAAGCCTTAGCTTCGTGAAATGTTTGTTTGTTCTTCTGCAGGTCGAGTGGTGTTGCTTTACTAGGAGCTCTGCGCACCCACTGCTATCCTGTGTTCTTTTCTGTCTCCTGCGATGTCCCACTGGTAGAAACACCACTACGAGTCACAATATTGACTCTTGGTTCTGGCTTTGCCTGCTCAATAGCAATAAGCTGGATGTTTTGGTGTACTACTGGCTTAGGTTCTATGATCTTAGCTATCAAGGTAGGACACTCCTCTATAGTATGATCATAATATTTGCAATAGTTACAAGTGGTAGTGGGAATCTGACAGTCCCTAGCATAGTGTCCTACAACTCCACAGTTATAACAAGTAACTAGGCCGCGACCACGGCCAAAACCTTCTCCTTGTGTAAAGCCTCCTCCACGGCCTCATCCTCTGAATCCTCCTCCACGGCCACCGTAAGCAGGATCAGGATGTGGTCCTACTGCTGGGCCTTGTTTCTCTGACTGGACTCTGTACAAGTATTGCTTTGCTCCAACCATCATATCATAGGCTCTGTAATCGTGTTGATCATGGCCCACAGACTTGCAGAAGACACAGTATAGGTTCTTAGGTGTCTGCACGTACTTCTGAAGTAAGGGGCACTGGTGAGGTAGATGTCCTCACGTTTTGCATATTTCACACCACAGTCCATGGGTCTGTGGTAAGGGGTTAAGAGCCCCTATTGCTATATATTCTACAAAGACCGGACAAGTGTCTTTACTATGGCCTTGTGCTTTACATTTTATGCACCATATGTCTTGCGAAACCTCTTTCTCTTTCTTAAGTTCATGCAACTGTAATGTGAGATTAGCCAATTGATTTTGTAAAGTTGCCATGCCTGTACTGCTCTCAGCTAGAGGTGAAGCCTCTAGTTTCATTGCCATATCCAACGCATCATCCTGCATCTAGAGTTTCTGCTGCATTAACGGCAGTCTAATGTGAGGGAGCAGTGCTGCAATAAACCATTCCTTATGCTGCTCTGACACGAACTCAAAATTGACTTGGTCGATAAGGGCTTTGAATTTCTGATCAAAGTCCCACACCGACTCTGTAGGTATATGCTTGATGTCTTTGAGTTTTTTAATACACTGTGACTCAGAATTAGGTTTCTTAAACTCTTTAATCATGGCAGTCTTGACCTGGGCAAGTGTTCTGGGTACTGTGGTATACTTTATGTACCATGTTAAAGCTCGATCTCTGAGTGTGGTGACCAACTGTACAAGTTTAAGGTTATCATCATTGATTGTTTTAATGGTCCACATGGCTTCACATAGAAACCAATGCTGCTCTGGGTCTTCTGCCCCTATTCCCTTAAATATAGGTAGCTTCATATCATCCCCCATTCTATGTCTTCATGGTGGATGTTGATTTACTATGTTACTACCACTCGGTGGTGTAGGTGGAGGTGATGTAGCAGTGGTAGGTACTGTCTGCGAGCTACTGGATGGAGTTCCTATGGGATTGTTCTGAGTCCCGGTCTGTTTCTGTGGGGTGTAAGGGTGGTAAGGGATACCCCCCTTTGTTCCTCCTGTGGTACTATGACTCTGCTGTCTGGTACTATCTGAACTGCCATCAAATATTGGAGATCTGAAATCTACTTTATACTTCTTTCCACTTCGTGTTCTTCCAAGGTCATCAAAATCACTTTCGAACTCTTGTGACATTACTATTTCTACTTATTCATCTAAAACTAAATCCATTGTTCCTTTTTCATGTAATAGCATCTTAATGGACAAGTTTAAATATCTTAGGTACTTACCACGATATATTTTGAAGAAGTAGTGCTCAGCCTCGCTGAAGCTTTTCGTCTGGTCAACTGCAAACTCTGTGACGAAGCCTCCTAGCATACTCGCACGCTAGAAGTCTACTGCCCTCGTGAGGGGATTATCAAGGTTCTCCATGGTCTGAATCAGCTCTGGTGTCCAGACAATGTCTCTTTTCTTTTTGAATATGCCTGTATTAGTTAGCTTTGCTAACCAGTCATAAAGCTCATTTCCAAAGGTCGAAAAAAATATCGCATGGATGTCTGTAATGATATGTTTTTATAACCAAGCCTCTGTGTTCAGTGTAGGGCTCCTGTTCTCTCATTCAGCAAACTCTTTTAGGTTAGACCAAACCCACTCATTGAGTTCGTCTCTAGTAGGGCGCCACCAGAACATCAGTGCTCAGTTTGTTCAAAACCGACAACGGAACCATTTGTTGGCAATCATGGGCAGACCCGGGTTTACAGTATTTAACCAACAACACCCCTAGCTCATTGGCCCTTTCGGCAACAGACCGCGAAGCGGCCTGAAGTATCACCCGAAGTGATTCTAATGGATTGGCCAAGGACTCAAGCGTCTTGGACCAGGTTTTGTGGCGATCCTACTTGCGACTCGAAGTTCTGCTAGCCACGAGGCCTCTTTCTCTGCGCGTCGCGTGACCTTCTGCTTGCGTCACGATGACTCCAGCCTTATCGCATCTTTGCGCACCAGGAAACACGTAACTTCCTTCCAATGCTAATTCCTTAACCTACAGTATCGCGCACCGCAGCTCCTCTGCCGGTGCGGTATCGCCTCCCTGCGATATCCTACTCCCACGGCTCAGCGCACTTAACGTGGTTCGTGTCGACTTGCAAGACTCAACATGACAGGCTGTTGAATATTGCGACTAGCGACTGTTTCACGCAAAGCATAAATGAACCCACATACAACATGCCAAAGACTTCAACTTATGTTTATCCTTCTATATTGCTGTAAACTGATTAACACATTCATTCATTAAACTGTAAACAAAGTCCATGAAATGACTGATAAATGCACAAGTAAACATAACACATAAGTCAATCACATAACACTCGGTTTTAACGTGGTTCACCTCCAAGATGGAAGTTACGTCCATAGAACTGTGTTTTTATTATAGCTTAGGGGAAGGTAAAACACAATTCTGCTACACTGCATATGCAGCTCAAGATATTCTCTCTTAGATCTATTTTCTTCTCTATATTGCACTCCCACAATATACTCTTCCCTCTCCGTCGATCCCTACGGATCGTTACATGCATGCTTAATAAGCCAGCTACTGGTTATAGTAAGATTGCTACCGCTAATAACAGAACCAGAGCTTGGCTTTTACAACAGTCTATGTTACTTCTATTATCTATATCATCCAACAACTATCTAACTGTCTAACCGACCAACTAACCAACCCACCAACCAACCCTTTTACAATACAAAATATATCCCTTTATAGGCAGCCCGAAGGTCTTGCCATTACAACACTGTGGGCCTGTCCCAATAGTAACCCAAACCCTAATTAGTGACAGTCGACGTATCTGTACTTGAGGTAGCTGCTTTCCGTCACACCACAGCTCTCTGCAGTCTTCCATGCTTCTCGGCGCTGATCATGGGTACTATGCACCGCTTCACTTTTCTGTCCTTCGTCTTCAATGCTTCAGCCTCGTTGCTCCTTTTCCTTTATGAGGGTTGCTTAGCCCTCCTGTCTTCATCACTGCCTTCAATGCAGTGGGTGAGCTCTCTCTTCTCGGCCGCTCAGGTGCAGTCGTCTTCCTTGACTTCTCCGTCTTCTTCCTCATGGTTTTCGGCTCTGCTCTGTAGCTGGAAACGTGCTACGTTGTTGTAGCTCTATCTTGTCTCCTCTCCGCCAAAATTGTCTGTCTGCTAAACTGGCAGCTTCTTCTATAGCTGCAGGACCCTGCTCCAACACTATATGAAAATATTGGCATCTATTAAGGACATGGATCTCTAGTATTTTGTCATGATGATAGCTATAAACCATCTAATGCTTAATATTTTTTAAATATACTTAATAATTAATTTGTTCTTTTCTTTGTTTTGTTTATAAAAACAATTTTACAAGAACAATCTCATATGTGTTATCTAATGATCATTATTTACTTTATTTATATGTTATTGTTGACCTTTGTGTAAAAGCAATTTCATTATTTTATAAGTAATATCTTTATGATAATTATATGCTTTTGTTAATTAAATTCTTAAGTAAAATTATTTTTTTAATCTATGTGATATCATATTTTTTGGCTCATCATAAGTTATTTAAGTGGGATATAGTTTCTTTTTCATGTATTGTAGAGGTTACCTTGTTCCTACTTGTCTCTAATGTTCCTACATGAAAGCATTGACATTTTCAGGGCATTCATCTCTTGCATATTAACCTCATACTAATAAGAAATGCACCTATGCTTCAGATTAGTTGCTTGATGACTAAATTTTCATATATTTAAGTGAAATCTTTGGCTCACTATTTATATGTTGTGGCTGACATTTAATGTGTAAAAGTAACTTCATTTTCCTTAATGATAAAGTTAATCTTTTATTTGATCATATTATGTTTCCATTCCTTTATATGATGTTTGCTAACCTTTGGTATATAAGCATTTTCATTTATGTATGAGCAATTTTGTTTTGCGATCTTTATATGCTTTAATATTGAAAGTTCTTGTGCAGATAAGTTCTCTATTTAGACTTTCACCTTATTCTAGAAGTTATGAAGCACCATCTTCTATTGTTAAAGTCATGATGTTCATCTATATGATATCATTTTCGATGTATAAACCATTGGGGTCTTGTTTCTTCGATGTTTGAGGTCTTCTACAGATATTTATATTGCACCTTGATTGGAAGAATGTATGCTATCTGCATGTGTATTGGCCATCTGGGTTTTTTTGTACCTTGTTGTGGTGTTCTTAGCCACATGTTTTGTTGTATCGACCGTCAGAAGGTATCTATACACTGGTGTCGATGTTATGTCAGAGTTCTTTAGCTATCATGTATGCTTGTGATTATTCTTGTGGTCATCTGGGCATCTTGTGGTTGGATTATGTCAGATGTTCTTGGCATTTTTTTCTTGGGTCTTTCATTGTACAACCTGGTTCGTGTGCACTTTCATGATTCAGTGAGAAGCAGTTGTTCATCGTCAAATTCCATCAACCGAAGTGTTCTTCTTTTTTAGCTTTGGTTCTTCTAGAAGTTGTCATCAAGGGGGAGTAATAATGACTCCTTCCTTCCTTAGTGTTAGTGTGGGCCCTTCTCCCAGCAATTATTAAGGGGGAGTGTTGGAATATATTATATTCCTTGGAAGGTAATAATGTACTTGTATTATGTTGGAATTTGTCTACATTCTTATGTAAAAGAGTAATACATTTAACCCATATTTATATGGTGTTGTATATACTTATGCTGAGTATTTGTCCATGGTATTGTATTAAGAGATGTTATTTTGGAGAATTATATTATTACACATGCAATACATGAGAGTAATTCCTCCTCATCTCCTAGTATATAATAGGGTCAAGTGAGTCTCTACAAATTATGTATTCTTGATGTAGTAGTGGTACTATAGTGACACTGTTGTACATCATCTATATTCTTTGGGGTATTTGTGCTTTGCTCTCTTGTAAGATTGGAGAAGACATTCTGGAGATAATAGAAGACTACCTTCCCGTGGATGTAACCCATTAGGGTGAACCATGTATATCGATGTTCTCTTGTCATTTTATTTTTCTGTTCTTATCTTTTATGATATGTTGTTGGTTGCTTAGATAGGTGTTGAGGCCTGGAAATTCACAGGTGGCAACAGTAAGGGATTCTCCCCAATCAGCGTTCCCAACTAGCCCGCTGACTGTTTGGTATAGGGAATCCGTCCGGTTTACGGTCTGGCTACCGTAGGTCAAAGTAACAAACACAGGCTTTACCGGTTGCGGCCCAGCCCACCGAGTTTTTTGTATTTTGACTTAAATGAATGACATGCACGTGCCTAATTAAATGCAGGCTGGTCTAAATGCAGGGAGCGGTCACAAAGTGCTGCGCAGGTTCTTACCTCTCGTCTTATGCTCACAAGCAACCAAACCAGATACGAACAGAAATAACTAACCACCTAAACTATCCCTAGGGAGAGAGGTTATCATCTTGACTGAGCAATATATTATCACACACAGTAAGAAAAATCACAGATAGCTGATACTTCCCTCACAGCACATGAAAACTTACAGATATTTAAATAACCAGATAGCCGATCATTCTATAACAACATTTATTGCTCTTAGTGAAAATGCATCCCAGAAAATACTGAAGAATAGTTAACAAGAACTTAGGTTCAAAACATCAAATATCCTTACAGCAAATGAAATACAGCTGAAAAAGAAATAGTTCTTCTTCAACATTATTCATTGAATTGCATTGGTACATTTCACTCCTTTGCTCTTTCCAGTAGGCAAAATTGCAGTTCACTTTGCAAAACGAATTAGTTCCTCTTACAAGCCAACCATTACAAAATTTTCTAAGGGAAAAAGCCCCCCTTTTTTCAATCTTCCTTCCCATTATTTAAACTACAACTGATGTCCTTTGGGTTCCCTCAGCGCGTGACCTTTCAGCGCCCTTGACGATTCAGTTTTCCTTCTGGTCGTTGCGTTTTCTTCAATCATTTCAATAGACGTTTTACCCTCTGACAGTAACTGCTGAAAACGCCTCATCGGCGCCTCTGTCATCCGCTTGGCTTGTCCTTTTCCTCGCCATAGGCCGCTCTCGCGATCCATGTGATTCTCCCTGCATACAATTTAAGTGCATTATCCATTCATACGAGACATCGGGCATCGAAAACCTTGTAACTATGATGAAAG
>LPNX011178329.1:108520-158137 GCA_001517045.1 Pseudotsuga menziesii | reverse complement strand
GAACTGGTCAATCTGGATACTGGATCTGCTGAAAGTGAGAGATCATCAACTGCTGGCTCATCATCTCTTGATCTCATAGTAAAGGACGGGCTCAAAGCACTGTTTGGTACTGCTCAGGAACAAAAGTATCCCAGCTACTATATATGTGACAACAAGACTATGCAGGGATAATCCTTATGATCCTAACTGCTATCATGATAGGTCTGAAATGATTATTAATCTCTTCTGAAATACCCCTTAATTATGATATCCCATATTGCATTCTCTGTCATCAGGACCAAATCTTTATTCCTTGCTAGAATGACTCTTGAGATTTCTTTTTGTTCTGCTGGTTGATGAAAAATCCATTACCTTGCCTCACCTTCAAGGTGGACACTCCTAAGCAGATTGGCCCTCAAATAAGTGTGAAACAAGGCTCCAAAGGATGGACGCCCTCCTTAATGTGCATATGATTATATGCCAATGGCGCAAGGCATCCACAAGTCATTAACATTCCCCTCTATGGATGAAGGAGACATAATAATCTGCTACAGGCCTATCACTACCCTTTTATGACCCTAGCTCCAACAATCAGTAGGCGCATCCTCAAATGATCATTTCAATACTGTTTCTGCTACATAATAATGGCTACCATAATAATACAGGTGCCAAAGAACCTCAATCATCCACATAAAATGGCCAAAAATAAATCAGGGGATCATTAACACTAGTACGTCATCACAACACCATGAAACATAGGCCTCCAAAGCTCCATCAAACTGTCAACCCTACTAAAATTTGTGATGAAAATTGCAAGTGAAAAATATGCTAATCACTCCTACAAGATATTGGGTAACTCGGCCTACTTCTCAAAGTAACATAAAAGTGAAGACTCCATGGGTTGGTTAAATTTTATAAGAGATTCATTAGGAATTTCAATAGTAGAAGTGCACTTGACTAATTGCACTAGAGGGTAAGTCTTTACTTGAACAAAGGTAGCTGCTGTGAGTTTTGAACAACTCAAAAGAATGGTTACAGAAGCACCAATTCTTACTATTCCAGACTATGAGAAACTCTGTACAGTTGAGTGCGATTCTTCAAGGGTAGCTATTGGAGTACTAAGTCGAGAAGGTAAACCTGTGGCCTTTTTCAGTGAGAAATTAAACAAAAGTAAAAATAAGTATACCACTAATGATATGTAATTCTATGTGATGGTACAAACCTTAAAATGCTAAAATGCTGGAGGCATTACTGATAACCAAGCCTTGAAGTACATAAATTCCCAGGGGTAAGTCGTCCCACAAACATGCCAAATGAGCTTCATTTTTGTAGGCAGACACATTTGTTGTGCGGCATAGGAGTGGTAAAACCAATGTAACGAATGATGCCTCAAGTATAAAGCGTCATCTGCAGGTTGTAATGATTAATGAGCTGGTTGGCTTTGAACAAACGAAGAGTGAATATGTCTATGATCCATATCTTGGCAGCATTTATGCAATTCTAAGTAGACAAGACCATATTGGTTTGTATTCATTTAAATACTTTTTCTTAGTAGATGGATTTTTGTTGAAGGGTTTTCAGCGTTGCATTCCCTTGGATCAAGGCGAGAAAACCTTGTGAGAGAGATGCACTCAAATGGGTTGGGAGGTCACTTTGGAAGGGATAAGACTGTTGGATTAATGAGTGAAAAAATATTTTGGCCTAATATGAGAAGAGATGTGAACAACTTTGTTACTGCTTGTAGGGTGTGCCAAATGGCAAAAGGAGGGCAGCAAAATACAGGCCTATATATGCCTTTAAAGTTTAGATATGCCAAAGGAAGCATGGACTGATATTTCCATGGATTTTGTCTTGGGGTTGCCATGAACTCAAAGAGGCATACAAGCCTATATATGCCTTTACATGTGCCAAAAGAACCATGGACTCATATTTCCATGGATTTTGTCCTGGGGCTGCCACAAACTCAAAGAGGTCATGATTCTGTGTTTGTAGTGGTGGACCACTTCTCTAAAATGGCCCATTTCATACCCTATAAGAAGATGAATGATACAAGTCAAGTGGCACATTTGTTTTTAGGGAAATAGTATGGTTAAATGATATTCCAAAAACCATAACCAGTGATAGGGACACCAAATTCTTAAGCCAATGTTAGGGAGTCTTGTGGAAAAAGTTGGACAGAGGCTGCAATTTAGTTCAGCATACTACCCCCAAACTGATGGTCAAACCAAGATGGTAAATAGGAGCTTGGGAAATCTATTAAGGTGCCTGGTAGGTGACAATCCTCGACAATGGGATTTGGCAATACCCAAGCTGAATTTGCCTATAATTCCAGCATAAACAGATCTACAGGTAAGTCTGCATTTCAAATTATGTATCTAAGGGAATTATGGAGTTAGCTAATTTGATTGTAAACCCATATATCAGACAAGATGCTACAGATTTTCTAGAAAATATTTGTGAGTTACATCAACAAGTTAAGCACAAATTGCAGTCAATAAATGAACAATATAAGAAAAGTGTTGATTTGCATAGGAGAAAAAAAGTCTTTCAGGAGGGAGAAAATGGTCATGGTACATTTGCACAAGGATAAGTATCCCAAGATACCTACAACAAGTTAAATCCCATCGAAATCGGGCCTTGAAAAATTACAAACAGGATAAATGAGAATGTTTATCTGATTGAACTGCTGGGGGACTTAGACATCAATCCTGTTTTTTAAATAGCTAACCTTCATTCACACTCAGCTGGGACAAACGATGACCAGACCAGATGAATGATGATCAAAACGAGAAGCAAAACAACAACTAGACCAAGTACTTGCTAAAGAAGAAAAAATAGTGTAAGATACCAAATTGCCTGCTACACGGTCCAGGTCATACAAGCTGTATTGTGTTAAGTGGGAAGACCTGCCGAATTCCTACAACACTTGGATCACAGCGGCTGACTTTCTTAAGTACAGCTGAGCAACTACACCCTATGACATTGAACAAGGAGGTTCAGAATTTCTAAGAAAAGGGGAGGATGATGCTGAGTATCTTCATTAATAGACTTCTTCCATGTTGCATTGATTCGTTTTTTTGCTCAGGATTGTTAGGGGTCTGTTTTACTAAAAATAGCCGTTTGTTCAACTGCTCTGCTTTTGTCTAGGAAATAAGGGAGCAATTGACTATTTTCTAGGTTGGGATTGGGAGAGTTAGTTGAGGTTTCATAAAAACTCGTGGATCTGAGAGAAGAGGCCGAACTTTTTTCTTTTAAGTACTGAGAAGAGGCCGAATAATAATCCTTGCCACGATGGCTGATGACTTACCCGTATTTTGAAAATGGACTTAACCCAAAAAAACTGGGATTTGTGATAAAGAACACACATAATGCTACTGGGATTTACCCAGTAGCATTTCTGATAAAGAAGACATAAAATTTGAATTTGTGATAAAGAACACACATAATGCTACTGGGATTTACCCGTATTTTGAAAATGGACTTAACCCAAAAAAACTAAACAGATGCAGAGAAACTGAAAATCACAGAAAGCTGCACTTCATTATGATCATATTGTGAGCCGGATTTAAACAAAGATTACCTGATCTCTCTACGAACTGTGTGTTCAAGCTGCTAGGGCCTCAACCTGAAAAGTCTTCATTAATATTGATTCTTAATCTGGAGTTGCATGGGGTTTGATCTACCACCGCGGGTTCTAGCTACTAGGGCCTCAAACTGGAAACCCCTGAACTGGAAAGATGAATAAACTTGAAACAATCTTAGCCTGCAAATCCCAAATAACCCGAAGTTACAAATTGAACCAGTAAGCTCAGAATAATCTTAACCTGCAACTCCCAAATAACCCAAAGTTCCAAATTGAACAGTATTCACCTCTAAAACTAGATTACGTGATTATATAGGGCGAAATTCTTCCCAATACACTCCATTTCCACGATTTAGGGACGATTTTCTGCAAATATATTCTCGAAAGGGGAAATCGATGGGATAAAATACCCTTGTTTTGGATTTACAACCAAAATCGAAGGTGAAACTGCCAATAAAAATCTTCATAGCCATAAATCCCAGGCGAATAAGGTATTTTTAACAGATTCGAGTGATTTCTATGGGCGATGGGAACAAATTTTACAGGAATCGAGGAGGCGAAATAAGTTTTTTGGCCTCTCCCTCCGGAAATGAAGGGGGCTATTACCGTAATTACTATTATTTTTTATTTAAATTTTGAGCGAATTATTTAAAATTTCGAAAAAACTTTCTTTATAAAAATTCGCCCTCCAAATTTTCTAAGTGCCCCTAATTTCGCCCTTGTGCGAATATTCGCCCCTAAAATTAACCATGAATAGAATGAATGCCTTCCTAAATGGCACCCACAGCATCATGGATTTGCCTACCAAGTAAAAACCCAAACTGCTCATTAGATATATATCTGCCCAAAATCTTCTTAATTATGGTAGAAATAATCTTACCAATTATCTTATAACTAAAGTTACATAAAGAAATGGGCCTATAACCATCAAAAGTACTAGGACAATCATATTTAGGTATCAAGGCTATAAATGTTGAATTAAAAACAACTGGAATTTTACCATTTTTCCTTGAATCCTCAATAACCCTCAACAGATCCAATCCCATAACATCAAAAAGACTCCTATAAACCTCTACAGGAATCCCATCCAGACTAGGGCTCTTATCATTTTACTCAGAGTGAGAACAGATTTTATCTCATCCACAGTAACAGGGGTCATCAGATCAGAATTTTCCTTGGCAAAAATAGAAGTTGGAAAATTATCAGGAATTTTCAAAAGTTTAGATAGATGTAGATTAGTATCAGCCTGAAATAAAGTCTCAAAATGTTGTACACCAGCCCTAGCAATAGCATCAAAACCTTCCACCATAATACCTCTATCATCTTTGATCTTCCATATAGAGTTAACATTCTTCCTATGATTAGCAAATTTGTGGAAAAATGGTGTATTATCATCTCCACAAAGCAACCATATAGCCCGACTCTGCTGTCTGGCTTCATGTTCACGATCCAAAAGGATTTTTCTCTTTCGAGATTCCAAAACAATTAGATCTGCCTTATCCTCTTCAGAATAAAAACCAAAACCAGTCCTAAGTGAGAAATCAGAGAGCGGAGTTTCAATTTCCACTAAATCTTTGAGCTCCATCTCCTTTTTCTTAACAGACCAAAGTATGGAAACATCCTTAATACGCTTAAGATTAGAAGCAAAGTGAGATGCAAGGGAAACATGAAAATTATCATTGAAAGCCACCCGTGATTCCTTTAATAAATTAACCAAATCATCATTTCAAGCCAATGAGCATTAAACTTGAATGGACTTCTCATCAGAATCTCCCTATTCTGAATCTGAAGAAAAATAGGTTGATGATCAGAGTCCCCACCACATCCCACCCATTGTCGATAAAAGTAATCAAGATCTAATTGGTCAGCTGAAACCAGGAACCTATCCAGTCTTTTACAGATGCTCCCATCCCCTACCCTCCTATTAGTCCAAGTGGGAAGCATAACAGAAGGTACAATATCTACAAGTCCAAAAGTATCCAATGATTTTATAAAAAAATCAGAAAGAGAATCCAATCTTGCTCTAGTACCCCAAATTTCAGATAAACCTATAGAAAAGTTCAAATCTCATCCTAGGATTAACTTTTGACATTTAAGGCACTCCATGTTCATAAGATTTTTCCAAAAAACCTCTCTGTCATTGTAAGGACCATAGATATTGGCAAAACATAAATCCATATTAAGTTCAAAAGAATACAAAGAAGCACAAATGCTCGAACCCACACCCTAGGCATTTAATAAGTGAAAAAATATGGATCTCCAGCCTAAGAGAAGACCATCGGACTTGCCTCTAGCATCCACAGATAAAAAAGTCCAACCACTCATCATGGATTCCAATTCTTCCACAAACAAAGTCCCATTACCCATGGATTCTTGCAAAAAAAGTACATCAATATGCTGATCTTCAACTAACCTGCATACCGCTAGTTTTTTTGGTTTACTAGGCAAACCACGATAGTTTAAGGTCATTAAATCATAAAGTAACCTCAACATGGGATAACACTGCTCTAAGTGCCCCAGAATCATTAATCTGATCATTATCCTTCAAAAAATGCCCATCAGAACAAAATCCCGCTATACCTCTACCCAAACAAGAGCCAGATGTAATAGGATATTCCCCTATCAATTTAGTACAAGACCTAAGGAAATAACCACTTCCATGAACAGGTTTCTTAAATGGGGAAATGAACCCCAAATTCCTTAAAGAAGAAATAGACAAAAAAACCCTCGTCAGAGTTACCAGTAAAAACCTTCTCACCCTGAAAAGGTAAACTAAGCAGTTTAAGAGCCTGAATGCAGGACTTCAAAGGGATACCCTTCCCAGATGAAGAAAAACCCAAACCCTCACCCCCGAGTCTCACTGAATTAGTACTCACCGTAAAGAGTTCAACAAAATTCAAAGCTTGTTTTTTAACCCTCCAAACAATTTTTTTTTTATTCTTATCATGAGAATTCCATTTTAAGGATAAATGACAGTGAGAAACCAGGGGACCATAATCATGGCAGCGGTTACATTTGAAAGGAATACCAACATAATCTAAAGATTGACTAAAAACAGATTCCCCATGCTTTATAGAAATATCAGATGCCAATCCATTCTGGAGATCCAATAAAACCAAAACCCTTCCTAAACAGCAAACCCCCGTTTCTAGAAAAGAGAGATCAACTTCCAGAAAAGTCCTCAGGGTATTGCCAATAAGTTTAAAGAATTCTAATGACCAAAATTCAAAGGGTAAATTAGGTAATTTAACCCATATAGGCATCGAATCATACCTCTCATTGAGAGGATCAAAAAGTGGAGTCCATCTTTTGAGCAGCAAGCCAGAATAATTCCATTTCCAAACCCCGGCTAGAATTCGTGCCGCATCTGCTTCATTCTTGAATCTGAAAGAAAGCCACCCCCTTGGGAGAACAAAGATATCAGGGCAAGAAATGATATTTTCCCAGGATTCACGAACCCATTTTTTGATGCCATCTGAAGATACTCTTTGACCTCCAAATTTTCCCACCGGCGTAAGTGCATTGGTAAGCACTATACTGTTCAAAGCAATATCCTCTCCAACCACCAGGAGCGGGATATCTACTTTACGGACATGTTTATTTCTACGCTTATGAACAACCGGAGATAAAACAGATTTCAAACTCACAGAAGGACTATGATTATCACATACCCCCAAATCAGCCGGAACCGAAAGAAAATCATCAAAACCCCCAACAAACTTATCAGCAACCCCATCCTTCGATACCATACATTCGCTTATCTCTGCAGAATCATGCCCCTTTGAAAAACTAAAATCAAGACCAAGGTTCTCCAGATCCGGATTTTCACAGACAAAACCCAATCCCGAACCCAGGTCCAAAGGACTTACCAACGAATTTGATTTAGATGAAAATGAAAGCACTGGACTATCGCCATCAAGCGTCGCCCGGTCAACCAACATAGACTTCGATAAATCTTTATAGCTCTTAGGAAAACCCATGTTCCGATGGGTCTTTCCTGCAATATAAACCAGAGAAACAGGTCTACGAGAAAGCGAACCAAGACAAACCTCATCCATTTCCATCAAAACCCCCGAATTATCCATCCACCCATCCACATTCACCTTCGACCGGCATAAAGAGGGATTCGGAACAGGCGCTGAAGACAAACCCTGTGAAATCGCCATGACACCCATTTTCGCCAAAACCCCCGAATTATCCATCCATCCATCCACATTCACCTTCGGCCGGCACAAAGAGGGATTCGGAACAGGAGCTGAAGACAAACCCTGTGAACTCACCATAATGCCCGCATCAGTACTCACGGACATCAAATAGGAGAAACAAGGATCAAATGACAACTCCCGAGAGCGAAAAAATGGTCTGCAGCCTTTTGGTGGTGTTCGAGCCAGTGACTTGAATGCTCGAAGTGACATAGTCACAAACCTACCGCCAAAAATAAAAACAAAAATACATGCAGTAAAGCCCGCACAAAAAACAAATAACTTGTTTTAAAGTCGTAGCCAAGATCCCCCACCTGGTGATCATGCAAAACTCAAACAGTACATTCTTTCAATCAAATTAGATGATGAAATAAAGTCAAGACCATGAAGCAAACCCAAGTGGCTCTCCCGTAATAATTATCCCTCGAGAAATCCAAGAAACTTCCAATCAAGATCTTCTGACAGTACTATAGTCCTACAGAAATCTTGTGTCATAGAGACCAGGCCTGGAATTTGACGTTCCACAGAACGTTTTTTCATTTCCAGGACATATTTGACAGGTGATCATGATTTTGACACGTCAAATATGACCGGGCATAAAATAGTTAACCCATCAGTTTGACGTCCGTGTTGGCAACAAACCCGTCAAAATTTTTTATAGGTTAATAAGACGAACATGGGTCTAGGACTAGTCTCCAGCATGGCATGGTAGGTACTAGGGATTCGACACTGCAGCTTGTGGAGTGCGGAGTGCGGATGATGCGAAAGATATCTACCATTTTTAATAATCCTCCTTCGTGGCAACCTCCAGAGTCTAGGCTCTAAGCGAATTAATAGAGCGATCTCATCACCACCGAACCCGTCCTTTAGGCTTTCAAGGTTCACCATTTCATGCATGCGGCATGCTGCATCCTGATCCAACTGCCAGCTTGCTACTGCTAGAATTCAATGTTCTAAACTTCTACCCTACGTCTAATTTCTAACTTCTGGTTCATCATTCAATTTTCAAATTTCAGGACTCCGTTGGTATTTGGTAACTTGGAGTTGGAACTGGAAGTTCCCGATTCCTGAATCCCACTTCCCAGTCGGCGCAGGATGCAGCAGTGGTTCCAACTTCCCGCTCCATGAATTAAAGATCTCGGATTTGTCTTCACGATGTGGGGTTTGAAGCTCACCAGTGCCGCTAGACCTACGACTGCTTCTGCACATTTTCCATCCATTTCGACCTCTTCGTTTGCACAATAAACACACAGAGCGATTCAGCGAAGAGCAAAGCTCTACCAAAACTTAGGTGGGTAACAGTTCCAAATTGTAATGTCTTCCTCGCGTAGAGATTTACATGTTCAATTTTATGAAAACTGTCAAGAAATATTTGGAATGTCTTCCTTGAGTAGAGGTTTAGGTTTAGCTGTTTAATTTTATTTAAGGGAAATTTTAGCAATGAAGGGAAGAAATTTGGTGAATTGTTTAAATTTAAGTATTTCCCCACTCCCACATCCGCCATGAAATCTCTAGCAAGCTCCTTAACCGCGTCCTTCTTGTTCAGCCCCGCAAGAACTTGAGATTTGACAAACCCAGTAGCTCTCCCATCAAACATTTGCTAATGTAAAAAACATTGAATTTTTTAAGGATTGTATATTGTTTTTATTTAATTTTTATCTAATTTTAGAAAACTAGAAATTTACTATATAGTATGATTAAATTTCGCTTGTGGAGTTTCGTATTTTCAGTCGAGAGTTTTCATATTTAATTTCCCCATGGAGGGCCCAATAAAAACTTCACTTCCCCATGAAGTTTTATTTTAATTTGTTGTTGCCTTTGATTCTATTGTTTGATACATCATGGTAAATAAACATATAGATTTGTTTATCACATTCTTTTCTTTTAAATATAATATAAGCTTTGATTAAAAGTTTTCTTTCTTTAATTTAAATCTCATAATTTATAATGTTTTTTATGGTTTTGTTATATAAGATGGTTGATATCATTGGATCTCATAATTTATAATGTTTTGTATGGCTTTGTTATAATAGATGATTAATAGCATTGGAATTTGGATTTCTCAAAATACTCTTGGTGAAGCTAAGATTTCTATTCACTGGAGTAACCAACTCTCATCTCTTCAAGTAAGAGTCCTAAAATATGGACTTCAAACAATATAAACAAATTATATATTAGCTAGAAACATTTCTAAAATATGAACTTTGAACAATATAGACAAATTGTATATTAGCTAGAAACATATTAGGGTGCTTTTTTAAAGAAAATTTCAGGCTCTATAATTAATAAGTTTAATTTCATAATAAAAATCGATACTCATAACTTTAAACATATATATTTTTTTAAGAGAAGCTTCTTATATGTATGGGGTTATATTTACAATCATGTCCAATGATACTTTCAAACATGTATTCATTGTTATCTTTATGGTTTGTATGTATAGGAAATTGATGGTTTTTATAAGTCTTTTCTATATATGGTCTTTCTTTATACTTATGCAAGAGTTAACTCTTGGTTTCATTTATTTTTTTAATATAGGTTCTTACAAACATACAAATGTCTCAAAACAAAAAGAGACAAGTAACAATTGGAGAAATGTATGGATGGAAAAAAGAACAATCTTCTAACACTCAAAAAAATTCAGAAACACGTGAAGAAACACATAGTGCTCAAGTGGACCAACAATTGCGTGAGATTTTTGGAAGTTCTTCTGATGATGATGTAGATGAAGAAACACATGAAGTTGAAGAAGATGCTAGTAGTCATTCAAAAATGAACGTTCAAATGAAAAGAAAATTCTGTATGGAGTGGCTAGATAAATTTGTTTGGTTGAATTATGTGAGGTTTGAAGATAAAATTGCTATGAAATGCAATTATTGTGAGAAGTATAGGATGAGTGGACCATGGGGTTTGGGGAATGGTTGTACCACTTTACAACATGATGCTCTTGTTACTCATGAAAAGTCATTGGTGCATAAAGATGCCAAGACATGATGGATTAATGCATTAGAGAGGAAGATGAAACCAATTCCAGATCATATTAGGCAGATGGAAGATGTCAACAAGGAAAGAGTGATTGCTACAATAAAAATAGCGTATTTTGTTTGTCAAGAAGATTTATCTTTATCAAAGTATGAGAAACTTTGCAAATTTCTAATAGATGCAAAAACACCATTTATGCCAAAGTCTCAAGAATACTCTTCATACACAAATCGTAAGGCTGCAAATGATTTCATATACTGCATATCAAGATATCTTGAACAAATTTAGATAAAAAATATGTTAGAAAGTCCTTTCTTTTCATTAATGGTTGATGAAAGCACTGATAGAAGCTTAGAGCAACACCTTGTTGTTTATGCAACATATTTAGATTCAAAAGGTCTTGGTCTGCCCATCTCGCAGTTTATGAAGCTCAAGAATGTTATGGATGGAAAAGGAAAAACAATATATGATAGTGTCAATCAATTAATACATGCTAGAGGACTTCAATATAAAGATTTGATAGTTGTCTCTACAGATGGGGCTTCAGCAATGATTGGACATGAAAATGGCTTTGTCTCATTTCTGGAAAAAAACATTCCAAACCTTATTACAGTTCATTGTGTAGCTCATCGTGAATCTTTAGCAGCAGCAAATGCTTCTAAGAAGCTACCAGAGTTATTATATGTCGAAAAGATTGCAAACAAAGTGTATTCATGGGTTCAAAATTCACCCAAGAGAAGTAATGAACTTAATGATTTGCTTAAAGTCATGCAAATTGATGTTCTTGATGTTCTGCAAATACACTCAGTGAGATGGTTATCTAGGGGAGAAGTTATTATAAGGCTTGTGAAGCTTATGCCAACCATTTTAACTTTGTGGAAAAATGAAAGGAAAACTTCATCATGGTATGATAAGGCACGAATTTATTCCATCCAATTTTCTTTACATATGCTTGCTGATGTGTTGGGTGAATTGAACAAGTTGAATAAGACTTTTCAAGAAGAAAATGTTGACATTACAACTGTTGGGTTGGCTCTTGAAGTAACTATAAGTACATTATCTAGATGGTTTTTAAGAAAGGAGACATTTGCAGAAGGTACAACCTATCTTTCAAAATTTTTAAGTGATTCCCAATATGGATATATTGAAATTAAAGATGAAGGGGCAGTCATAGATAGACATGATTTACAATACATCTCTATTCCAACCACGGAGATTGATTCTAGTGATGTGAGGGGACATACTATGAAACCGTGTATTGAAGGTACACAAGAGAGTTGCCAACAACTTACAGAAGGTTATATAGAGTCTCTCATAGATTCATTGAATGAAAGATTTCCAGATCTTCATCTTTTTAATGCAGCAAAATTGTTCAGCCCTTGTTATTATCCTGAGGAACGTCGTAGTCGTGAGAGAAATTCAGATCGTTGGCTTCTAAAGCTTTTTCAGCATTTGCAGCATACAATGCCAAATGATGATGGATTCATGCCTTTATTTGATATTAATGCTTGTAAAAGAGAGCTTCACCCTTTTGTTGATTCATTAAATTTGGCTTGTGAGGGTTTCTCAATGAAAGAAGCATGGAAGGTATTTCGTAATACAGAGCAATGGCATAAAACTTATCCGTATATGATGAAATTATGGCAAGATGTACTCACTATTCCTGCAAGTACAGTGGATTGTGAAAGGGGATTTTCTAAACAAAATATCATCAAGGATATCAGAAAATCAAAGTTAGGACTAGATACGCTAGATGCGTTAATGAGAATATCGTTGAATGGACCAGAATTGTCTAATGTTGATTGGAATGTAGTGTATGAGATATGGACAGATACAAAGACAAGAAGAGTTATCGAGCTTTGAAAGTTGGGAGGTTAGTGTTCTTAATCATATTGCAAAGTAATTATTAATGTTTATTGAATCTTCTAGGTTATGTTAAGTTGAATAATTAAGCCAATGTGGGACCTGTCCATTGTTTCTCTCTCTCAAATCTGGGCATTTTTTTTGAAGCAGCTACAGGTGTTTGAAGACAAGAGTGATTTGATGCTTTGTTACCTATTTGTTGTTGGGTTTAGTTGCTGGGTTTAATTGCTGGGTTTATATAGATATGTTGTTTTTTCTTTTGATTACAGCATGTAGTTGTTTCTTTGTTACCTATTTGTTGTTGGGTTTAGTTGCTAGTTTTATAAAGATATGTTGTTTTTTCTTTTGACTATAGTAGGTAGTTGTTTCTGGTACTATGGGCGATATTCTTAGGTTTTTCCTTCAAATTTCTGCGAAGCTCGTGTGAAATATAACTTAATTTTTTTTTGTACTTAAATTTTATACACATAAATCTGATTTGTGTTTATGGTTTGTTTCAGATTTTCATTTCAGCATGTTGTAGGAAGAGTTCTTCACTGATTTTTGTTGCTCCATACTACTTGGGGTTATTACCACTTGGGAAGCATGTTGTACGAAGGTTCTTCACTCGTTTTTGCTGCTCCATACTATTTCAGTTTATTATCACTTGGAGAGCAATATGTTCAAATCTTGATGCATTTGAGACATTTCTTGTGTAAATACTATTTCTGATCATGTTTAAAAATTACAATCCTCCTAATATACACGTGTTGAAGCATTTTGGTGGAGAAATATATTTCAACACTTATTATGTAAAATTTCAATGTTATTGCACACAGTGACACTATTTTGTTGGATGATCTACAATGAAGCCTGCACTGTTTATTGTTATAAATAATTTTTTGGTGGATTTCTTTTTGTATTTTTGAACATAAATTTGTATCTAATGGAAATGAACATATAAGTTTACACAAACACAAAAAAACAGCTCCATTACTTTTTTGGCGAGGTGGAGAAGATATAAACAGTTCCATCTGGCAGAATATTCGTCTCTACTAATTCGGCACATATTAGTATTTTCTACTGGCATATATTATTTACTATTTTCTGTTGTTTCTTATCTGCATATACTTATAATTTTGAGTCACTGTTATTGTTTCGAGTCTTAGTGACTCTGATTATACAGAATAGTGTATTTATCGCAGTCTTGTAGGTTACAGTTTGGTCTTTTTTGGACTCTAGTGCTGCTGGCACTTTTTTATTGCATCATACATTTGTATATTATGCTTCGGCATATTTTCCTTGATTCACTAATGAATATGAGGAAAATTGGAATTCCAATTTATAATCTTAATCATCATGTTTTTAAAACCCCACCTTCAATGTAGACTCCTCAGCTGGTATTGAATCCAGCTCTTTCCTGGTGGCATCCTTTATAAGGTTCCTTAGCACACATATTTGTATGTAGAACACCTATCTCATGCACATAGCCATTATCATTCATTGCACATAGTTAGTTCGGGGTATGGGGCTTTCATGCCTAGAGCTCTTCTTTCACGTATTTGCTCGCGGAGTGAGGCAAGCAAGCTACGTGAGGAGACTAAGCTTAGGGTGGTTTTTTCCTTTCTGAAAAAAAAGTTTACACAAACACACAAAAAAAATTGACACTCACAAATTTATGTAAAACGTAAAATGAAAGACATGAAAAACGCAAGACCGTCAACAAAAATCCATTTGACGTGCAGAGGGAATTTGAAATTTCAGGCCTGATAGAGACATAAACCAAAACTCCAAGCTCCAGTTCTCCAAATCTCCAGAATTGCCAAAAACAGCTTCTTAGTTTAAAAATCGCCAAAATAAACAACTCCAAGAAACTCCAAAATCACCAAAAACACGTAAATGTCGACAATCTGACTGCACCTGACCACTAAAATAAAACCTCGAATCCTCTGACTGCTCCACTGAAGATATTCTGGCTGCCCTTGACCGCTAAACAAACCTCCAGCTAAAAACTACCTCCAAAATCCTTCAAAGAAAACCAATAATGGATTGCGTTCTGTTCATAACCTTCACATGGGCTCCACATGTCTCGCCGTTTAAAATCTTATACATGAGAGAGTTAAAGAAAAACACAAAATGAGAAAAACTAGCTTCAATGTAATTGGCGATATGTGCCAGCATTACACAACTTAATTATAATACCAGACCAAAATTTGGTAAAGTAAAATGGGAAAAAATAATGTAAAAGAAAATATTAACTTTCGTTAAGAAAACGAATGCAAAATCCAAGAGATTAGAATTTAAAACGACCATCCTCTATGATGGAACATAAATATTAATTAAAAAATGGAAAAGAAAGGCCCACGGTCCCACATTAATTGTGTGGATAACAAATACACGCGTTTATGTAAGCATCTACAACACGTTTTCTTGATGATCACATTCGTAGTTTGTAAAGAAGGTGTTCCTTTCTGTATTTAATGCTTGCAGGAATTCGGAATTTATGGTATTATTCCTTCCAGGTTGTCATAATAACATAAGAAACAGGAAATCGGAATTTATGGTATTATTCCTTCCAGGTTTTCATAATAACATAAGAAACGTTGGGTTACATGTGAGAAGATAGAATTATAAAAAAAATGATATATGTAATGATGTGACATTAGATATAAATTTAAGTTTTGAATATCACTAATTTCAAGAATAGATTAAATGAAAATTGTCCATCATTAACAAGGCAATGTCTCACAAATCTTTACATCTATCCAATGACTATGTAAGGCAATGCTTCACTAATCTTTGTATCCATTCAATGACTATTTAAATCAACCATGGGAATGTCATTATTTGAATCAAAATCATTTGTATTTTTAGAATACTCCATGGCACTCCAACCAACCCACACTTGTCATCTACCTTTGAATTAAGTTTACATTCATTTTATTTATATATGTAATACAACTAATTATTCATTAACGACTATCATAACCTTGTAACCACTTTCAGTTATTATGTTACTGTCGAGTTGACTGGGTCGGCTTCTGTTGATTGCCCCTTGAACCTTTTGGTCGTTTCATCGACTTCTCGTCGATCAAGTCATTTTCCTTCAACCAAACAACTTATTCTAGTTGGTCGGCCTACCATATTTCCCTTGTCAGTTACCTACGACTCCAATCAAAACATCCCAGACGACTATCGACTTTGCCAGTCGATCCACATGCAAAGAATATAACATTCCAACTTTCTCCCACTTATTGTCCTCTTTGCCTAAACAAGAGATACAGAACTTTAGTTCACCGAGGAAGGGATAACAAACCCATAATTTCCCTACACCAGGATAACTTCTATGTTCTTATTGACTTGGTAAACAAGTCTACAACATTTTTCACCTTGTTTATCTTTTCCTGTAACAACTTATGGTTCTCTACCATCTCCCTTACAAAATGATATTAAAGATCAATGCGTTTCGTCTTCAAATGATATACTAGATTCTTCGTCAGGAAGATTGCACTCTAATTGTCACAATCCAACCTAACACCATTCTACCTAAATCCAATGTTTAAACACAATATCTACAACCAAACAAATTCCTTGCATGACTAAGTATCTCCCATGTTTTTATTCTCATTAGTCGATAGTACAATGACTAACTTCCTCCTACTCATCCAACTAACTGCTCTGTTGAATATCTTGAACACATACCCACTAGTCAACCGTCTACGGTCATGCCTCCAATTTAGTTGGAATTGAAAAAAACATGTACATTCATTTCCTTGTTATCCTTAGGATCTCCTCCATAATAGATCACATAATCTATCATGTTGTGTAGATACTTGAATACTCTCTTGATTGTTGTCTAGTGCTCCTTTTCATCTATTGACATATACCTACTCAATACTCCCACTGCATGAGAAATATCCAGTCATGTACAAATCATAGCATACATTAGACTACCTATAACACTATCATAGAGCACATGTAATATGTACTCCTTTTCTTCCTATGTCTTAGGACATTGTTCAACAGATAATTTGAATCCAATAGGAATAGGCACCTTGACCGGTCTACTTTCTTGCATGTTGAAACATTTCAAGACTATCTCAACATATTTTCTCTGGCTTAACAAGATCCTTTTGTATGCTCGGTTTCTCTATATTTCCACTCCAAGAATGAAACTTGCTGCTCCAAGGTCCTTCATGTTGAACTTGGAGGATAACTATAGTTTCAACTCCTTTTATCAAGTTCATGTTATTCCTGATCAACAACATGTCATCGACATACAACACCACATATACAAACTAATCACCTACTTTCTTCCTATACACACAATGATCATCCAGACTTCTTACAAACCCCAACTACTAGATATACATATCAAACTTTTGATACCACATCTTGGATGATTGCTTTGGACCATAGAGAGAATTCTTGAGATTATGGACAAGCTCTTGTTCTCCATCGACTATAAACCCTTAAGGATGCTTCATATAGATTTCTTCTTCAAGATCACCATGAAGAAATTATGTCTTAATATCCATATATTCTATCTCAAGATCAAATGCTACAGTTAAAGAAATTAATACCCTTATGGAAGTTATCTTAGCAACATGCAAGAAAATTTCACCATAGTTGACTACATCGACTTAGGAATACCCTTTCACTACCAATCGAACATTGTAATTCTCGACTTGACCTATTGCATTCAATTTTTTCTTGAACACACAACTTACTCCCTACGAGTTTCCTTCCATTTAACACGACTAGATCCCATGTTTCATTTTTATTCAAGGACTCAATCATTTTCTTCTTTCATGGCCCATTTCTAGAGTTGTCTCTCTATCGAGTCAATTACTTCATTTTCCATCCTCAAATTTTCATCTATGGAAGATAACGCAAATCCAAAATGAAATTATGGTGCACTATACATTTGTAGCTATTTCCTTGCTCAACCAGACCTCCCAACATCCAGAGTCTGTTGTTCCATCTCTTTGTCGGATTCAGTCGACTTTCTTGAATCTATACTTTTGTCGTTCATTTCAATCCCTTAATTTTCTTGTTTATTTCTTTTGACCTCTTTATTCTTGGAAGTGCTTCTGACTTCCGTAAATATCGCACCTCAATTATAAACTAACTTTGGCATTGCTAGTTTCCACAACTTATATCCTTTCACTCCATCCTTGTACTTGATGAAGTTGCACTTTTTCTGAATTGTTGTTGAGTTTTGTTCTTTTCTCCTTTGGGATATGTACAAAGGTATCATAGATAGATACTATGAGATGTGAAAGAGAGGGATTCTTCTATGAGATGTGAAAGAGAGGGATTCTTCCCATCCCATTCCCTATATGGAGTCTTGTCGATTAGATTCGTTGACATCAAGATATTCACTAGGTAACATTTTGTATAAACTGCTTCTTCCTAGAATTCTTGTGGGACCCGTGCATCACTGAACATGCTCCTCACTTTCTCCATCATCATTCTATTCATTCTTTTAACAACTCCTTTATGTTGAGGCATGCAGGTAGTTGTGTTTTGTCAAGCTATACGATGTTGTTTGTAGAAATGGATGAAATCTTTCTACAAAATTCTCCTCTGCTATCAGTTCTCAACACCTTGATCTCTTTACTAGTATGATTCTCCACAAGAGCTCTAAACTCTTGAAATTTCCCAAAAACTTCAGATTTCTTCGTTAGAAAACAACCATGTCATTCTAGAGAAATAATCTGTGAAGGAAACATAGTACTGAGATCGTCCTAGTGAAAGAACCCACACAAGTCCAAATACATCAATGTGTATTAACTCAAGTATTTCTTTAGCCCTAGTATCACCATATGAGAACCTTACATGTAGTATGTTTACCATAAATGAAATGTTCACGTAAATTGACTTCTTCATATCCAAGAGGGAGACCTTCAATAATAACTTTGTTATGCACAACATGATCACCTTTCTCGCCTATATGCCTCATCTGTTGATTCCACAACATGGTCAAGTCGACTCAATAAGCAGATTTTCTATTTGTCTTAGGACATACCACATTAGCACTTTCTTCGATGTCTATTCTTCCCAATAGTTTGCACAAGGTTCTAGTCCAAACACCTCCCATCAACACCATTGCTCCTCGCAACATCTTGCATGTATCTTTCTCAAATATAGACTATACTTATCCATTTCCCATCTTACTTACCGAGATCAACTTTCGAGCCAAAACTAGGATATGCAATACTCTTGGTAGTGTTTCGGTTCTTCCATTTTTCAGCTTCAGTTGAAATTTTCCTTGACTGACTATCCTGATCGATGATTCATCTCCTAACATGACATCATCACTATCGATCTTCTCATAATCACAGAACCAGTCTCTATGATGTGTTATCTGATATGACGCGCCTGAGTTGATTAACCAAGAGTCTTGATTTGGTTGTGTACTTGTGGATATAAAATACACATCTCCAAGTTTCTCATATTGCAAAGACTTACCATCGTTCAAATAACCTTCCACAATCCCTTTTCCTTTATCAACTTGTTTTGAATCACAGTTTATCCTATAGTGCCCAAATTTGATGCATCTCCAACATGTTTTCATCCTCGGACCAGGGGATCTAGTCTAATATCTACCCCTAGAATTTAATCTTCTACCATATATTTTCCTTTTCCTTTGTTAACCAATTGACCTCTAGCCATCAAGGCTTCATGGTTAGAACCTTCCATGTTATTTCATCTCATCTTGTCTAACAATAGAGATGTGACCACAACGTCGATCTTTAATTTCGTATTGTTGCTTCCAACAACCATGACCATGATATCCCATTAATTTGGGAAAGAACATAGCATGATGTTGCATTTGTCCTCCTTGGTGATTTTAATATCCATGGACAAGTGTTATGTAACTAAGTCGCCCTCTCTCATCCTAAGAATATACAACTTTGAAGAAACAACTTGTTAACAAGATATTTCAACTGGTACAAGTTTTGCAACTTTTCCCATAGCTTCTTTGTAGTGTTCTCTCTCGAGACATTAATCAATATAGAATATGATAAATAGATTTAGATCGTACTCCTTTCCTTTATGTTAATATTTTTCTAGTCTTCCTTCAACACACTTGTCAGTCATTCTTGTTTTGACTACAATCCACTTTTCTCGATATACAAGGAGATCCTTATTTTAAGCTTCCCATTAGAGGAAATTTCAACTCAAAATGGGCCTCCTAAAATAATTAATAAAATAATATTTATTAATTTTGGAGGAAGAAAAGAAAAAAACTACTTTTTTGTTTGTATTTTCGACATATCTCCCTGTGTTTTTACTCAAATTTTGATCGGGAGAGCTCGTTGGATGTGGAATTAAATTCTGCATCCAGCGAGTACCCACTCAACATACTTTTGACGGAACCCTCTACCCCAAAAACAAGAAATACTTGAAAAAACATGATGATGACATATCCAAAAATTTTGAATGAAATCGAATCCTCGGCAACAATTTTGATGGAGACTTGCGGTACTTGTTTCGTCACACCAAAATTGATGAGAATAGTTACACGTAGTACTGAAGGTTCATGAACCTGGAATATTGAACCAAGTAATATTAGATCAGTTCCAAATAAGATCATATCAGATCCAATAAAGTTCATATCAGATCCAAGTGTTTGATCCACCGAGATGGTAGATGCACAATTTTCTCCTTCTTCAAAATTTTGAATATCGGTGCATGCAATCATGTAGAAATTTGTTGAAAGCTCAAGATCAATGAGAGTGAATGGATCACTCCTACAACCTGAAATTATTTCCAAAATATCCAAATATTTCCAAAATATAATATCAATAAACTCATGAGAGAAAACTGACATCAAATCCCTAGCAGAACTTTTGAAAGAGATTTTTGGTACTTGTTTCGTCACACCAAAATTGATGAGAACAACTACAAGCGGTACTGAAATTTCTTGAACCCTAGAACCAATTAATATCATATCAGATCCAAATAAGATCATATTAGATACAATAAAGTCCATATCATATCCAGGAGTGTGCTCCACCGAGCTGGTAGATGCACAGTTTTCTCCTTCTTCAAAACCTTTGAAAGATATTTTTGGTACTTGTTTCTTCACACCAAAATTTATGAGAACAACTACAAGCAGTACTGAAAGCTCTTGAACCCTAGAACCAAGTAATATCATATCAGATCCAAATAAGATAGATTAGATTCTCCCTGGACCAATCCATTAATAGATAGGAAATATGCTAAGCTTTCCATTGATAAATTATATGATAAGTTCCTTATTCAAACATATTGTGGATTTGTTCTTTTGTTTTTCAAACACATGAAATCATAGTTTCCTACAACTTAATATTGAAATATCTTAGGTGTTTTAATGCATCTGAGAGTGATTTCATATAAAGGACTAAGTGATTTTGATATGATATGGTGATTACAATAATGGTAAATTGGAATTTAATTGGATAACCCTTTTCAAAGAAGAATGAAAGCTATGAATGCTGGTTAAATGTTCTTATTGTCCTAGTAGTTTATGTTTGAACATACTCTTATCATTTGTTATTTCTTGAGTGAAAGATTAGAGAGATTTCATTAGCATGCTCTTATGCAAATAATAAAGAATTTCTTCCTTTGGTTATAGGAGTTTTCTCAAAATATTGCTTCTCTTTTAGATTTGAAATTTCTTTCTTGGTTCCCGTACCTTTCTTAAGTTGTTATGTTTAAGTGTTTCTTTCAAAGTTTAAAGTAATTATTTCCATTTGCAAGTAATTTTTTTGGGCATATTTTTCGTTTGGAAAAATTGTCATTTTCTCACTTTTACATCCCTTTGAGAAACAACAACCCTTAAAATCAAAGTAACTAAAAATAACTAGTATTTTTTTAATTTCTTAGAAAACCAGTAGCAGTCTAGATTCTAGGGTCTTAATTTTAGGTTTGGACAATCAATTCTCTACGGCCATTAAAATGAAACTATAATCTCACTAATTAGGTGTGAAAATTCATCAATATGAGTATACATTTGTTGGGAAAGTGCACCTAACATAGGTGTCAAGCATGAGGTAAAGCTGAGCAAGTAGGTGAAAGTATCCCCTCATTTCTTTGTTGGGTGGGCTTTGCGAGTTAGGGGGATTTAAGTGGACTGAAAATTACTTAAGGTAATAACATGTTTCACTCAAGTTTGAGGTCTAGGACTAATTCCTATGTTCCTTTCCTATTTGCAGACACCTAACCGATGACTATTCCAACCAATTGTCAAATGCGAAGTGGTAACCTTAGTTGTTTATCCTACGTTCCTCATGGGTGACTGCAAGTGGGAAGTGCTTGTGGTAGTTGAGGAAAACACATATTCATCCACCTTTTCTCCCTTGGAGTATGTCCATCGTCATGAGGGAACTTGCATCTTGGGTGATTATGGCATGTGAAGTTATTGTAACTATCTCTCACACCTTCACTAGTTAGATTTGGGCTCTACTTATCCTAGTTTGACTTTTAAAGGCCCCTTTAGCTCTTCAATAATTTCACTACAGGGAGATAAATACCTTGGGATTGCCTTTGGAACAGTGGGTTTTCTTGTTGTTTCTTCATGAATTTTTTAGTTGTATGTGTTTGTATTGAGCTTTAAATTGTAAAAAAATAAACAAAAATATAAAAGGAAAGTAATTAAATAAAAAAAAATTTCATGGGATTAGTTAAGTCAAAGTGGTTGACCAACTTCATCATTGGTCTAGAAGAACTAAAGGTCTCTCTCATGAGAACCTGGAGTTACCTTTGAAAAGCCCCAAACGATATCACACAAACTCTCCCTCAGGGAGGTCGGACAAAGAAAATTCATGATCAATAGTAACTTTGAGATCCTATTAGTAGACAAGAATACCGAGGGTCTTCATAGTTATTTTCCAACACTAGGAAGGGTATCACCCCATTGACTTGTGACCTAATAAATGCATCGAATTTTGTCGATTTAAACCTATCCTTCAATAGATCCCAAAATTCATCATCGTTTGATAATATAGGTCACAATACACATTTGAATCCCCTGTCCCAGCAAGTCAACATGAGTAGTATTAGTGGTAGTCCAATATCTAGGGGCATCCACATCCCTTCTTCTAGTATCTCAATGAGAGGAGGTAACTCACTGTAGTTTCAATATCCAATCCCCTAGTTTATTCCCATCCATATTTGTATCTTCCTCGGGATTATCTATCCCCTTAGGAATGTCTCCTAATAGTGGTGCAAAGTCTTCGAAACCCATTCCTCAAGGTATCAGTCCATTTTCCTTTGGAATGGCATAGTCCAAGATGCCACATAAAACTAATAGAAACCCTCCTATTACATCGAACTTTATCACAATGGTAGGAATCCTATTAGTCTCATTCACTATTTTTTTGTTTGGATGTGAAGACATTCCTCAATTCACACCCTTTATAGCAATTGGGACTTCCCCAAGTTTTAGTATGCCTCAAGGAAACATGTCATTGTAATGGGAGGTATGAGAAGTGGGGATTTATCTCCATATCCATAAGTTAAAACTAGTTATCCTTAAAACCTAGGAAATTATTTGAACTCTCATTTTATGTTTGGTCGTTCTTAGAAACTAAGAAATTCATTTGATAATACAAACCACATGTATGTATATGCTCTTTGTACTTGGACTTGATTTTCTCAAATGACGCTCCCTTTTCTGAAAACACTAAACTTACCAGACTTGGCCACAATGAGAAATGATCAAGTGATGCATAATCCAAATTGGCCTCCTGTCCTGACTAAGTTACCTTTATACATACTTAAGTTTGAGGGAAAGACTAAACAATATCATGCCACTCATGTGATGGCCTTTTATTTATGGTGTTCATAGAATTCATTAATGGATGATAACATTAGGTTAAGGATTTTCTAGAGAACTTTAACTAGGGTAGGAACAAAATGGTATATTCAACTCCCGAGAGATTCAATCGATAATTGTGACACCCTTGCAATGAAATTTTTGAACCACTTTCAATTAGAGTTCCATTATGAGACATGAATGGAACTCTTGAAATGTTTCAACAATACAAGTTCACTCATATTTTTGACCACATTCATGAGAGGAAAATGAAACATTGATTGATGAAAGCCTAGATTCCCGACACATTATTAATTTATTGGTTTATAAAGTCTTTATTACCTTACATACAAAATACATCACTCTTTCAGGGGTCATGAATGAAGAACATCACTAGCTATAATTTGATCCCAACAATTAGATCTAGTATACTTCCAGTGTAGAATGTTGTATTAAATTTTACCCATATATCCTTGAGTAGAACCAGATCTGACCAAGCCCAAACCACATGTGGATGACATGATTGGTTGAATGGAGAATGCAAAGATTAATTAGGTATCCAATCTAATGGGACATATGTCCTTAGCATATAGTGTTCCTATCACCAACACCCTCATTCCTACTCAATAATCGGATGTCCTTATGGTGTTGACATCTAATAAAAAAGGGAACCAACAACCTATAGGAAAAAGGAAAGGTACAAACAAAAATAATGGGAAGGATGGGAACAATTCAAACTATAACAATGTAGGTGTGGTTAGAATGGAGAAAAGGAAGGAAACATATCCATGTAAACTCTATGTGGAATACCACTTAGCTCACTTTTTCCGTGAGATGGAGGTGGACCAAATATTATTGGTACAAGATAGTTATCAGTAGCCTATTGTATTCACAAACCCTTTCCCTCCCAAATACTAGAAAATGGTTGTTGTAGTTCCTCTTATCCTAGTACATTTACAAGGGGGAAGTTGGGGTCTCTCTCCACAAGGGGGAAATTCATTGAATGAATTTTTTTTCATGTGTGATAGACTTGTCAATATCTAGATTTGGTCTCGTAATTACTATTCTCATGACTAGGGGTCTAATGGTAAATAAACATCTACGTTAGAAATGCCAAATCTTCTTCATATTGAGAGGAGCATTGTTGATGCAATGCCATGACTTGTTGAATATATTGACACATAAACCCAATTCTGAGGATTCTCATAACTATAATATTGTTTAGGAATTATCCCAAGCCCCATGTGTGATGCTCACTTTAGAATTTCTCTAGAGTTATCATACTCATAGAAAAACATTCTTGTCAGCCATCAACACTATCGATGCTTTAGTTTCTCAGTTAATGACATTTGATCTAGATAATTGGAAGTCTTTTCTTCCTCATTGTGCCACTTTATAGATATTCCAGGTTTCAACCACTAGGGAAAAAAATTTCGTAACAATGATAGATGAATGATCTTCCACATTCCTAATGTCTTGATCATGTTGGTGAGCTATTGAATCCCCAAAGAGTGTTACATCTTCAACAATGTTAAGAGAATTCGATGGACACTTTGCTAAACCTCATGGGATTATGTCGGCATTCTCAATGGAACTAGGGGTGTCATGTGCCTAGTAGCCTATTTACACTATTGAGACCATGGAGCACTCAAATATGTGCATAAATTATGGATTTGATATAAAATTCAAATTTTCCTTTTTCCATTGGTTTGATATTTAGTTAATTTAACAATGGAATTAAATGTAAATAATTAAATGCATTAAATAAGTATAGCTATTCTATTTTATGTAAGTATTTCTATCGTCAATGCATTCATACCGTGCTAGTGAATCCATGCACATTGGTATTTCCATTAATAGTAGTTTAGAAAACACGTTACATAAAATATATTCTATGAAATTCAAACACATTGGAAACGTATGTTTATAAATGTCCTCCAAGTAGTTGCAAGTGAATGAAATTCCTCCCAACTGTTGGCATTCTGTCAATTCATATCTTTCTTTAACATATGGTACCCATAATATGGGGCTATCAGTCCACAGTGAGTGAATTTTAACTTCTTCCTCTTCAATTTAGCCACACTACTTAAAAAGTGCTCCTCACCTAAGGGATCATATACTTTACTAAAGTGATGTGGGTAACCCCATCCACATTTGAACCCAACCCCTCACGCATTCCCCATTGACTTGCACAACATTAAGGAAGGTACCCCCTTCTTTGTGCTGCAGTCCCTTAGGCTATCACCTTCCCTAATCATGGGCACCAATTTATTAGGGTATCTAGGCTATCATTTATTAGGGTGGGATCGAGTGTTAGATTGTGGAAAAATGACCTTCCTTTGATTTACTAACCAGAACTACCTTAACATGGATTCCCTTCCTCTCTGGATGATGGAATGAATGAATGAAATTATTTTCAAACTTTATTTATGCATGGTTTTGTCTTGACATGTGGATTTACTAAAAGAGGCCACTTTCCTTCTCTTAATACTCAATTAAGATAATTAACCCTTAATTACCTAAAGTGACCCCTATAACCATGCTTAACTAACCTTGGGTTAATAATTCTAATGAAGGCTAGGGACATAAACTAATATTCATTGTTAACTAGGGTCATCACCCCTTAGCCCTCTCTCACTTCTCCCACTTGTGGAATCATAACCCCACATCTAGGTTTTTTCCTTCTTCACTTCCAATTGTTAGTTATTTTCACATTAGAAAGAAAATGTGAATATTTACAATATTTAGTCATCTTATACCATTCCTATATGGCTTCTAACCTTTACATAATTACATCATATTTACATCTTGGGGTAAAAACCAGGGTGTTACAAGAGGGAAAAATTGTCATAGATGCTCCTCTTGACTATAACCTCCTATTAGGATGTAGCTACACATATGTGATGCAAGCAGTTGTGTCAACTATTTTTTGTGTCATTCAATTCCCTTTTCAAGGAAATATAGTGACCATAGATCAATTGTCTTTTGTGAGAAATGAGCCACCCACCTTGACGAGATATAAGTTCCATTTGTTAAAATTTCAATGATTCCTTGTGAGAATATGGGTGTGGGGATGTATTCTACATTGATGGGTACTTTTAATTTTCCTCCACCTATTAATTACTTCGATTATGTACATGCAATATCGTCAATTACCACTACCTCCATGAATCCTATGGGTCCTTTCAAAATTTCCTACTTTAATGATTTGCGGATAGTGCTAAACCCTCATGTGTTGGAAAAAGAGAATGGACATTACAATTGATTCATGCCTTTATTTTTGGCATAAATCCCATATCAAGTTGTTCAATTAGCCACAACAAACTCTTATTGTGCTTATTTTTCTGTGGAGGAACACAGTCATTACGTCCTTTCCAAAGATCATATCCTTAGATTGGACTCAATTGTAATAAAATCCAACCCTAGTTTTCCTTCTAAGTTTGACTTCACTATTTGTGGATCCTTATACAATGGCATTTTGTAGTAATTTGACTCTACCATTGAGTTGCAAGTTCATGTTCCTAATGATTATAGTTCCCTTAGTATATTCTTAGACTCTTGCAATGATGATTCTATTCCTATAGAATACATTATTTCTTTCAACTTTATATTCCTCATGAGTTTGATCTTATTTGTTGTAGGTCCTTAGGCATTGGAATTCTTGAGTCTTTATCAGTAGACTCTACCTTCGTAAAGACTATTTTTGAAGATATAGAAGTTGAAGATACCCATATCAAAGTAAGTCTTACTAGATCTTTCTTTTCTGATTTTTTAGATATGAGAATGATATTGTTGCTTCTTGGATACATGATTTTAAGTTGGATACCTAGTTTCTTAGGGATCATTCTTTACATGTTGTTTGATCTGGTTAGGTATATTTAGAATATTGAATATAAGTTTAAAACTCCCCTTTATTAGGATGCATTTGAAACTTTTTCCACATGAAATTTTCATAGGGTTGAACTTGTTGGATGTTGGAGCATTATACTTTTATATATTCACTTTAAACAAGTATGATAGAACAACCTAACTATTACAGTTTCCCTAGTTAGTACCTTAATTGCATTTCTAGTGCCCTGTTGAATTTTTCTCAGAGGATATGGAGCCTTTTTAGTTGTACCATGACTTCGATAAGAATCCTCAGGCATGTTTCTCATCTATTTCTTTCAATTCATTATAAGTCTTCCATTTGTGTTCATTATGAATTTTCCTATACTCACAATTGCTTGCACATTTGTTCCTAATGCTTTGTTGGAGATTTCATACTTCCATTTTGTTCATTATGTTTCTTGTCACTTGCATCCATTACATTTGCATTATGAATCTTATCCCTAGAAGAAAGCTGTTTTTGAGTGTCCACATATTCCACATCCCATTTTGGCATAGGTAGGTTCCATGTGCTTGGAACGTAGTTCCACACTATGTGATGCTCATATCCTCCATTGTATTATAACATTCTTTTTATTTCTTTATGGATGTATAATATGAAGATAAAAAAAAATAAACAAAGAAGAAGAGGGGGGCATATCTTATATATTAACTATTTTTATGGGAGCAAGTTAGTTTTGTCACCCTTGAATAAGGCACCAAGTCTTGAGTCTTCTCAACAAGTTCAGTTTTAGTATTTCCTTAGGATCCAAACCGTGATTTCAGAGTCAGTAATCCCATGGTTGGTTATTATTCCAATCACTATGGATAATCTATAATGCCTCCTACATTGCATATTTATATCATTGTTTCCTATGTGTCAAATGTTTCTTGAGTCACCAATATTGTGTCATGATAATGGCATCATCTTGTGTTGGTCATTCCATAGTTTCCATAACTATTCATGTTGTCCTTCCTTATTGTCAAGTTTCTCTTAGTATCATCATCATAACCAGTGTTTTGACTCATGTTGATGTAGGAGGTCCCCATTGACTTCTCATTAGTGGTTATTTCTCATTAACTATGACCAATTTCTTTGATATATTGACCTAGAGTGGTTGGAACCCTATACACGATTTCATCACTAGTAGGTTACATTGTGCTCAACAAATGAAATCTCATCATTGGTAACTAATTGAGTGGTTTCCCATAATGTTTGATGTCAATCTATTTATTCACATTTTGGGATTCATATTGTACCTCGGTTTCCATTTACTTCAGTGGTGGATTCCCTCACCTATGTTAACCACTTTCATTATCAGTTGTTGCTCAGAGGGTCTTTTCGTGCACTATTTTCATCCAGTGCATGTGAAATATGTACTTGGTGGTAAGTAACTACAATTTTTTTTCTAGGGCCCTTCCAAAAAATTCAGTTCCTCATATCTACATACTCATGTTGGTTGATGGAGGATGCCATAATGCCTCCCTTCAGATGAATCTCCTCTCATTGAATCTAATTAATTTTACTCAAGGAATGGGATAAAGAAACATTTTAAGCACCTTGTGGCTTGTAGTCATTAGTGGTAGGTTTCCTTTCTATCAATAGCAGGAATACGCCAATGTCTCTTGATTGATAAATTCTACAAGTGTTCTATGTTGAAACCTATATTCACACTTGTTGGAATGTGCTACGTACCCTAACTCCCATTATTATCATTGATGGGTGGCATTGCTTTTGTTAAAGATATACATCAATGGCCGATAATCAAATGGGGTTCCTTGCATTCAACTTTAGATCATCTATTCACATGGGAATAAGTCACACATATTAGCTGACTTGGATGGAATACCTTGGGATACAAAAGAATTACTTAATTGTGTTGTTTCTTGAGTTGCGCAAAAATATACCATTCACTATATGGAATTGAAACTATATCGGTAATAGTTTGTACTCATATCAATTCTATTTGTTCTCATGAGATGCATTATTGTAGTTGTTGTTGGATATGATCTATTTTGACATGGATTGATAGTGTAATTTTGGTGGCAATTTAATGCACATTTACAGTTTAGATCTGAGCATAATTCTGTAGAGATGGTTATTGTTGGTCTGTTATGGATAGGGTTCAATACTTGAATGATTGTAAATTTATGAGTCTGCATTTAACAGAATGAATCCTACATTTATAACTGCAGTACGTATTCCTGCATTTATCTAAGTTTTTCCTGGATCGACCTAGTCAATCTTTCCTAACCTTGTTTCCTAAGTTGGGAATGTCGTTGAGATGATAATGTTGATTTAGAGTATAGATATGTAATTTTTGCAATTGAAATCCATTTACATAAGAGAAAACCTTATTTTATTGATTTAAACCCCAAATCAAAACCAAAAACCCTTCAATCCACAATTAAACTCTAATCAACAGAACTAGAAGTTTAAACGGTCCACATCTAACTCGCAACAAGGTCGATGGTTCACAGAAGTGTGGAAGTTGGAAGACGGATCTGTGGAAGTCCAGAAGAGTTGAAAGGAAACCCGAATTCCATAATCCGCAGGGTTAGACGTTGATTCCAAGTTTAGAAGATCAACAGTCCAGATTAATCTGCGAAGCAGATCAATAGCTAATGTTAGTCACGAAGTTTCATTAGAAATCCATACAATAATTCAGATCAATGGTTGGGATTAAAGTCGTAAAAGAGATCGACAGTCAAGGTTGTTTTTTGCAAGGATCAACTTATTCTAGTTGGTCGGCCTACCATATTTCCCTTGTCAGTTACCTACGACTCCAATCAATCTATCCCAGACGACTATCGACTTTGCCAGTCGATCCACGTGCAAAGAATATAACATTCGAACTTGCTCCCACTTATTGTCCTATTTGCCTAAACAAGAGATACAGAACTTTAGTTCACTGAGGAAGGGATAACAAACCCATAATTTCCCTACACCATGATAACTTCTATGTTCTTATTGACTTGGTAAACAAGTCTACAACATTTTTCACCTTGTTTATCTTTTCTTGTAACAACTTATGGTTCTCTACCATCTCCCTTACAAAATGATATTAAACATCAATGCGTTTCATCTTCAAATGATATACTAGATTCTTCGTTAGGAAGATTGCACTCTAATTGTCACAATCCAACCTAACAACATTCTACCTAAATCCAATGTTTAAACACAATATCTACAACCAAACAAATTCCTTGCATGCCTAAGTATGTCCCATGTTTTTATTCTCATTAGTCGATAGTACAATGACTAAGTTCCTTCTACTCATCCAACTAATTACTCTGTTGAATATATTGAACACATACCCACTAGTCAACCATCTACGGTCATGCCTCCAACCTAGTTGGAATTGAAAAAAACATGTACATTCATTTCCTTGTTATCCTTAGGATCTCCTCCATAATAGATCACATAATCTATCATGTTGTGTAGATACCTGAATACTCTCTTGATTGTTGTCTAGTGCTCCTTTTCATCTATTGACATATACCTACTCAATACTCCCACTGCATGAGAAATATCCAGTCATGTATAAACCATAGGATACATTAGACTACCTATAACACTATCATAGAGCACATGTAATATGTACTCCTTTTCTTCCTATGTCTTAGGACATTGTACAACAGATAATTTGAATCCAATAGGAATAGGCACCTTGACCGGTCTACTTTCTTGCATGTTGAAACATTTCAAGACTATCTCAACATATTTTCTCTGGCTTAACAAGATCCTTTTGTATGCTCGGTTTCTCTATATTTCCACTCCAAGAATGAAACTTGCTGCTCCAAGGTCCTTCATGTTGAACTTGGAGGATAACTATAGTTTCAACTCCTTTTATCAAGTTCATGTTATTCCTGATCAACAACATGTCATCGACATACAACACCACATATACAAACTAATCACCTACTTTCTTCCTATACACACAATGATCATCCAGACTTCTTACAAACCCCAACTACTAGATATACATATCAAACTTTTGATACCACATCTTGGATGATTGCTTTGGACCATAGAGAGAATTATTGAGATTATGGACAAGCTCTTGTTCTCCATTGACTATAAACCCTTAAGGATGCTTCATATAGATTTCTTCTTCAAGATCACCATGAAGAAATTATATCTTTACATCCATATATTATATCTCAAGATCAAATGCTACAGTTAAAGAAACTAATACCCTTATGGAAGTTATCTTAGCAACATGAAAGAAAATTTCACCATAGTTGACTACATCGACTTAGGAATACCCTTTCACTACCAATCAAGCGTTGTACTTCTCGACTTGACCTATTGCATTCAATTTTTTCTTGAACACACAACTTGCTCCCTATGAGTTTCCTTCCATTTAACACGACTAGATCCCATGTTTCATTTTTATTCAAGGACTCAATCATTTTCTTCTTTCATGGCCCATTTCTAGAGTTGTCTCTCTATCGAGTCAATTACTTCATTTTCCATCCTCAAATTTTCATCTATAGAAGATAACGCAAAGCCAAAATGAAATTATGGTTCCCTATACATTTCTATTTATTTGCTTGCTCGACCAGACCTCCCAACATCTAGAGTATGTTGTTCCATCTCTTTGTCGGATTCAGTCGACTTTCTTGAATCTATACTTTTGTCGTTCATTTCAATCCCTTAATTTTCTTGTTTATTTCTTTTGACCTCTTTATTCCTGAAAGTGATTTTGACATCCCTAAATATCGCACCTCGATTATAAACTAACTTTGCAATTGCTAGTTTCCACAACTTATATCCTTTCACTCCATCCTTGTACTTGATGAAGTTACACTTTTTCTGAATTGTTATTGAGTTTTGTTCTTTTCTCCTTTGGGATATGTACGAAGGTATCATAGATAGATACTATGAGATGTGAAAGAGAGGGATTCTTCCCATCCCATTCCCCATATGGATTCTTGTCAATTAGATTCGTCGACATCAAGATATTCACTAGGTAACATTTTGTATAAACCGCTTCTTCCTAGAATTCTTGTGGGACCCGTGCATCACTGAACATGCTCCTCAATTTCTCCATCATCATTCTATTCATTCTTTTAACAACTCCTTTATGTTGAGGCATGCAGGTAGTTGTGTTTTGTCAAGCTATACGGTGTTGTTTGTAGAAATGGATGAAATCTTTCTACAAAATTCTCCTCTGCTATCAGTTCTCAACACCTTGATCTCTTTACTAGTATGATTCTCCACAAGAGCTCTAAACTCTTGAAATTTCCCAAAAACTTCAGATTTCTTCATTAGAAAACAACCATGTCATTCTAGAGAAATAATCTGTGAAGGAAACATAGTATTGAGATCCTCCTAGTGAAAGAACCCACACAAGTCCAAATACATCAGTGTGTATTAACTCAAGTATTTCGTTAGCCCTAGTATCACCATATGAGAACCTCACATGTAGTATGTTTACCATAAATGAAATGTTCACGTAAATTGACTTCTTCATATCCAAGAGGGATACCTTCAACAATGACTTTGTTATGCACAACATGATCACCTTTCTCGCCTATATGCCTCATCTGTTGATTCCACAACATGGTAAAGTTGACTAGATAAGCAGATTTTCTATTTGTCTTAGGACATACCACATCAGCACTTTCTTCGATGTCTATTCTTCCCAATAGTTTGCACAAGGTTCTACTCCAAACACCTCCCATCAACACCATTGCTCCTCGCAACATCTTGCATGTATCTTTCTCAAATATAGACTATATTTATCCATTTCCCATCTTACTTACTGAGATCAACTTTCGAGCCAAAACTAGGATATGCAATACTCTTCGTAATGTTTCGGTTCTTCCATTTTTCAGCTTCAGTTGAAATTATCCTTGACTGACTATCCTGATCAATGATTCATCTCCCAACATGACATCAGCACTATCGATCTTCTCATAATCACAGAACCAGTCTCTATGATGTGTTATCTGATATGACGCGCCTGAGTTGATTAACCAAGAGTCTTGATTTGGTTGTGTACTTGTGGATATAAAATACACATCTCTAAGTTTCTCATCTTGCAAAGACTTACCATCATTCAAATAACCTTCCACAATCCCTTTTCCTTTATTGACTTTTGTTGAATCACAGTTTTTCCTATAGTGCCCAAATTTGATGCATCTCCAACATGTTTTCATCCTCGGACCAGGGGATCTTGTCTAATATCTACCCCTGGAATTTAATCTTCTACCATATATTTTCCTTTTCCTTTGTTAACCAATTGACCTCTAGCCATCAAGGCTTCATGGTTATAACCTTCCATGTTATTTCATTTCATCTTGTCTAACAATAGAGATGTGACCACATCGTCGATCTTTAATTTCGTATTGTTGCTTCCAACAACCATGACCATGATATCCCATTAATTTGGGAAAGAACATAGCATGATGTTGCATTTGTCCTCCTTGGTGATTTTAATATCCATGGACAAGTGTTATGTAACTAAGTCGCCCTCTCTCATCCTAAGAATATACAACTTTGAAGAAACAACTTGTTAACAAGATATTTCAACTGGTACAAGTTTTGCAACTTTTCCCATAGCTTATTTGTAGTGTTCTCTCTTGAGACATTAATCAATATATAATATGATAAATAGATTTAGATCGTACTCCTTTCCTTTATGTTAATATTTTTCTAGTATTCCTTCAACACACTTGTCAGTCATTCTTGTTTGGACTACAATCCACTTTTCTCGATATACAAGGAGATCCTTATTTTAAGCTTCCCATTAGAGGAAATTTCAAGTCAAAATGGGCCTCCTAAAATAATTAATAAAATAATATTTATTAATTTTGGAGGAAGAAAAGAAAAAAACTACTTTTTTGTTTGTATTTTCGACATATCTCCCCGTGTTTTTACTCAAATTTTGATCGGGAGAGCTCATTGGATGTGGAATTAAATTCTGCATCCAGCGAGTACCCACTCAGCATACTTTTGATGGAACCCTCTACCCCAAAAACAAGAAATACTTGAAAAAACATGATGATGACATATCCAAAAATTTTGAATGAAATCGAATCCCCGACAGCAATTTTGAAGGAGACTTGCGGTACTTGTTTCGTCACACCAAAATTGATGAGAACAGTTACATGTAGTACTGAAGGCTCATGAACCTAGAATATTGAACCAAGTAATATCAGATCAGTTACAAATAAGATCATATCATATCCAATAAAGTTCATATCAGATCCAAGTGTTTGATCCACCGAGATGGTAGATGCACAATTTTCTCCTTCTTCTAAATTTTGAATATCGGTGCATGCAATCATGTAGAAATTTGTTGAAAGCTCAAGATCAATGAGAGTGAATGGATCACTCCTACAACCTGAAATTATTTCCAAAATATCCAAATATTTCCAAAATATAATATCAATAAACTTATGAGAGAAAACTGACATCAAATCCCCAGCAGAACTTTTGAAAGAGATTTTTGGTACTTGTTTCGTCACACCAAAATTGATGAGAACAAATACAAGCGGTACTGAAATGTCTTCAACCCTAGAACCAATTAATAACAGATCAGAACCAAATAAGATCATATCAGATACAATAAAGTCCATATCATATCCAGGAGTGTGCTCCACCGAGCTGGTAGATGCACAGTTTTCTCCTTCTTCAAAACCTTTGAAAGATATTTTTGGTACTTGCTTCTTCACACCAAAATTGATGAGAACAACTACAAGCAATACTGAAAGCTCTTGAACCCTAGAACCAAGTAATATCATATCAGATCCAAATAAGATAGATTAGATTCTCCCTGGACCAATCCATTAATAGATAGGAAATATGCTAAGCTTTCCATTGATAAATTATATGATAAGTTCCTTATTCAAACATATTGTGGATTTGTTCTTTTGTTTTTCAAACACATGAAATCATAGTTTCTTACAACTTAATATTGAAATATCTTAGGTGTTTTAATGCATCTGAGAATGATTTCATATAAAGGACTAAGTGATTTTGATATGATATGGTGATTAAAGTAATGGTAAATTGGAATTTAATTGGATAACCCTTTTCAAAGAAGAATGAAAGCTATGAATGCTGGTTAAATGTTCTTATTGTCCTAGTAGTTTATGTTTGAACATACTCTTATCATTTGTTATTTCTTGAGTGAAAGATTAGAGAGATTTCATTAGCATGCTCTTATGCAAATAATAAAGAATTTATTCCTTTGGTTATAGGAGTTTTCTCAAAATATTGCTTCTCTTTTAGATTTGAAATTTCTTTCTTGGTTCCCGTACCTTTCTTAAGTTGTTATGTTTAAGCGTTTCTTTCAAAGTTTAAAGTAATTATTTCCATTTGCAAGTAATTTTTTTGGGCATATTTTTCGTTTGGAAAAATTGTCATTTTCTCACTTTTACATCCCTTTGAGAAACAACAACCCTTAAAATCAAAGTAACTAAAAATAACTATACTTTTTTTAATTTCTTAGAAAACGAGTAGCAGTCTAGGTTCTAGGGCCTTAATTTTAGGTTTGGACAATCAATTCTCTAAGGCCATTAAAATGAAACTATAATATCACTAATTAGGTGTGAAAATTCATCAATATGAGGATACATTTGTTGGGAAAGTGCACCTAACATAGGTGTCAAGCATGAGGTAAAGCTAAGCAAGTAGGTGAAAGTATCCCCTCATTTCTTTGTTGGGTGGGCTTTGCGAGTTAGGGGGATTTAAGTGGACTGAAAATTACTTAAGGTAATAACATGTTTCACTCAAGTTTGAGGTCTAGGACTAATTCCTATGTTTCTTTCCTATTTGCAAACATCTAACCCATGACTATTCCAACCAATTGTCAAATGTGAAGTGGTAACCTTAGTTGTTTATCCTAGGTTCCTCATGGGTGACTGCAAGTGGGAAGTGCTTGTGGTATTTGAGGAAAACCAATATCCATCCACCTTTTCTCCCTTGGAGTATGTCCATCGTCATGAGGGCACTTGCATCTTGGGTGATTATGGTATGTGAAGTTATTGTAACTATCTCTCCCACCTTCACTAGTTAGATTTGGGCTCTACTTATCCTAGTTTGACTTTTAAAAGGCCCCTTTAGCTTTTCAATAATTTCACTACAGGGAGATAAATACCTTGGGATTGCCTTTGGAACAGTGGGTTTTCTTGTTGTTTCTTCATGAATTTTTTAGTTGTATGTGTTTGTATTGAGCTTTAAATTGTAAAAAATAAACAAGAATATAAAAGGAAAGTAATTAAATAAAAAAAATTCATGGGATTAGTTAAGTCAAAGTGGTTGACCAACTTCATCATTGGTCTAGAATAACTAAAGGTCTATCTCATGAGAACCTGGAGTTGCCTTTGAAAAGGCCCAAACGATATCACACAAACTCTCCCTCGGGGAGGTCGGACAAAGAAAATTCATGATCAATAGTAACTTTGACATCCTATTAGTAGACAAGAATACTAAGGGTCTTCATAGTTATTTTCCAACACTAGGAAGGGTCTCACCCCATTGACTTGTGACCTGATAAACGCATCGACTTTTGTCGATTTAAACCTATCCTTCAGTAGATCCCAAAATTCATCATCGTTTGATAATCTAGGTCACAATACACATTTGAATCCCCTGTCCTAGCAAGTCAACATGTGTAGTATTAGTGGTAGTCCAATATCTAGGGGCATCCACATCCCTTCTTCTAGTATCTCGATGAGAGGAGGTAACTCACTGTAGTTTCAATATCCAATCCCCTAGTTTATTCCCATCCATATTTGTATCTTCCTCGGGAGTATCTCTCCCCTAAGGAATGTCTCCTAATAGTGGTGCAAAGTATTTGAAACCCATTCCTCAAGGTATCAGTCCATTTTCCTTTGGAATGACATAGTCCAAGATGCCACATAAAACAAATAGAAACCCTCCTATTGCATCGAACTTTATCACAATGGTAGGAATCCTATTAGTCTCATTCACTATTTTTTTGTTTGGATGTGAAGACATTCCTCAATTCACACCCTCTATAGCAATTGGGACTTCCCCAAGTTTTAGTATGCCTCAAGGAAACATGTCATTGTAATGGGAGGTATGAGAAGCGGGGATTTATCTCCATATCCATAAGTTCAAACTAGTTATCCTTAAAACCTAGGAAATTATTTGAACTCTCATTTTATGTTTGGTCATGCTTAGAAACTAAGAAAATCATTTGATAATACAAACCACATGTATGTATATGCTCTTTGTACTTGGACTTCATTTTCTCAAATGACGCTCCCTTTTCTGAAAACACTAATCTTACCAGACTTGGCTACAATGAGAAATGATCAAGTGATGCATAATCCAAATTGGCCTCCTGTCCTGACTAAGTTACCTTTATACATACTTAAGTTTGAGGGAAATACTAAACAATATCATGCCACTCATGTGATGGCCTTTCATTTATGGTGTTCATAAAATTCATTAATGGATGATAACATTAGGTTAAGGATCTTCTAGAGAACTTTAACTAGGGTAGGAACAAAATGGTATATTCAACTCCTGAGAGATTCATTCGATAATTGTGACACCCTTGCAATGAAATTTTTGAACCACTTTCAATTAGAGTTCCATTATGAGACATGAATGGAACTCTTGAAATGTTTCAACAAGACAAGTTCACTCATATTTTTGACCACATTCATGAGAGGAAAATGAAACATTGATTGATGAAAGCCTAGATTCCCGACACATTATTAATTTATTGGTTTATAAAGTCTTTATTACCTTACATACAAAATACATCACTCTTTCAGGGGTCATGAATGAAGAACATCACTAGCTATAATTTGATCCCAACAATTAGATCTAGTATACTTCCAGTGTTGAATGTTGTATTAAATTTTACCCATATATCCTTGAGTAGAACCAGATCTGACCAAGCCCAAACCACATGTGGATGACATGATTGGTTGAATGGAGAATGCAAAGATTAATTAGGTATCCAATCTAATGGGACATATGTCCTTAGCATATAGTGTTCCTATCACCAACACCCTCATTCCTACTCAATAATCGGATGTCCTTGTAGTGTTGACATCTAATCAAAACGGGAACCAACAACCTATAGGAAAAAGGAAAGGTAGAAACAAAAATAATGGGAAGGATGGGAACAATTCAAACTATAACAATGTAGGTGTGGTTAGAATGGAGAAAAGGAAGGAAACGTATCCATGTAAACTCTATGTGGAATACCACTTAGCTCACTTTTTCCGCGAGATGGAGGTGGACCAAATATTATTGGTACAAGATAGTTATCAGTAGCCTATTGTATTCACAAACCCTTTCCCTCCCAAATACTAGAAAATGGTTGTTGTAGTTCCTCTTATCCTAGTACATTTACAAGGGGGAAGTTGGGGTCTCCCTCCACAAGGGGGAAATTCATTGAATGAATTTTTTTTCATGTGTGATAGACTAGTCAATATCTAGACTTGGTCTTGTAATTACTATTCTCATGACTCGGGGTCTAATGGTAAATAAACATCTACGTTAGAAATGCCAAATCTTCTTCATATTGAGAGGAGCATTGTTGATGCAATTCCATGACTTGTTGAATATATTGACACATAAACCCAATTCTAAGGATTCTCATAACTATAATATTGTTTAGGAATTATCCCAAGACCCATGTGTGATGCTCGCTTTAGAATTTCTCGAGAGTTATCATACTCATAGAAAAACATTCTTGTCAGCCATCAACACTATCGATGCTTTAGTTTCTCAGTTAATGACATTTGATCTAGCTAATTGGAAGTATTTTCTTCCTCATTGTGCCACTTTATAGATAATCCAGGTTTCAACCACTAGGGAAAAAATTTTCGTAACAATCATAGATGAATGATATTGCATGTTCCTAATGTCTTGATCATGTTGGTGAGCTATTGAATCCCCAAAGAGTGTTACATCTTCAACAATGTTAAGAGAATTCGATGGACACTTTTCTAAACCTCATGGGATTATGTCGGTATTCTCAATGGAACTAGGGGTGTCATGTGCCTAGTAGCCTATTTACACTATTGAGACCATGGAGCACTCAAATATGTGCATAAATTATGGATTTGATATACAATTCAAATTTTCCTTTTTCCATTGGTTTGATATTTAGTTAATTTAACAATGGAAGTAAATGTAAATAAATAAATTCATTAAATAAGTATAGCCATTCTATTTTATGTAAGTATTTCTATTGTCAATCCATTCATACCATGCTAGTGAATCCATGCACATTGGTATTTCCATTAATAGTAGTTTAGAAAACACGTTACATAAAATATATTCTATGAAATTCAAACACATTGGAAACGTATGTTTATAAATGTCCTCCAAGTAGTTGCAAGTGAATGAAATTCCTCCCAACCATTGGCATTCTGTCAAGTCATATCTTTCTTTAACATATGGTACCCCTAATATGGGGCTATCAGTCCACAGTGAGTGAATTTCAACTTCTTCCTCTTCAATTTAGCCACACTAATTAAAAAGTGCTCCTCACTTAAGGGATCATATACTTTACTAAAGTGGTGTGGGTAACCCCATCCACATTTGAATCCAACCCCTCATGCATTCCCCGTTGACCTGCACAACTTTAAGGAAGGTACCCCCTTCTTTGTGCTGCAGTCCCTTAGGCTATCACCTTCCCTAATCATGGGCACCAATTTATTAGGGTATCTAGGCTGTCATTTATTAGGGTGGGATCGAGTGTTAGATTGTGGAAAAATGACCTTCCTTTGATTTACTAACCAGAACTACCTTAACATGGATTCCCTTCCTCTCTGGATGATGGAATGAATGAATGAAATTATTTTCTAACTTTATTTATGCATGGTTTTGTCTTGACATGTGGATTTACTAAAAGAGGCCACTTTTCTTCTCTTAATACTCAATTAAGATAATTAACCCTTAATTACCTAAAGTGACCCCTATAACCATGCTTAAGTAACCTTGGGTTAATAATTCTAATGAAGGCTAGGGACATAAACTAATATTCATTGTTAACTAGGGTCATCACCCCTTAGCCCTCTCTCACTTCTCCCACTTGTGGAATCATAACCCCACATCTAGGTTTTTTCCTTCTTCACTTCCAATTGTTAATTATTTTCACATTAGAAAGAAAATGTAAATATTTACAATATTTAGTCATCTTATACCATTCCTATATGGCTTCTAACCTTTACATAATTACATCATATTTACATCTTGGGGTAAAAACTAGGGTTTTACAAGAGGGAAAAATTGTCATAGATGCTCGTCTTGACTATAACCTCCTATTAGGATGTAGCTACACATATGTGATGCAAGCAGTTGTGTCAAATTTTTTTTTTGTCATTCAATTCCCTTATCAAGGAAATATAATGACCATAGATCAATTGTCTTTTGTCAGAAACGAGCTACCCACCTTGACGAGATATAATGTTCCATTTGTTAAAATTTCAATGAGTCCTTGTGAGAATATGGGTGTGGGGATGTATTCTACATTGATGGGTACTTTTACTTTTCCTCCACCTATTAGTTACTTCGATTATGTACATGCAATATCGTCAATTACCACTACCTCCATGAATCCTATGGGTCCTTTCAAAATTTCCTACTTTAATGATTTGTGGATAGTGCTAAACCCTTATGTGTTGGAAAAAGAGAATGGACATATCAATTGATTCATGCCTTTATTTTTGGCGTAAATCCCATATCAAGTTGTTCAATTAGCCACAACAAACTCTTATTGTGCTTATTTTTCTGTGGATGAACACAATCATTACGTCCTTTCCAAAGATCATATCCTTAGATTGGACTCAATTGTAATAAAATCCAACCCTAGTTTTCCTTCTAAGTTTGACTTCACTATTTGTGGATCCTTATACAATGGAATTTTGTAGTATTTTGACTCTACCATTGAGTTGCAAGTTCATGTTCGATTATAGTTCCCTTAGTATATTCTTAGACTCTTGGAATGATGATTCTATTCCTGTAGAATACATTATTTCTTTCAACTTTATATTCCTCATGAGTTTGATCTTGTTTGTTGTAGGTCCTTAGGCATTGGAATTCTTGAGTCTTTATCAGTATACTCTGCCTTCATAAAGACTATTTTTGAAGATATAGAAGTTGAAGATACCCATATCAAAGTAAGTCTTACTAGATCTTTCTTTTCTGATTTTTTAGATATGAGAATGATATTGTTGCTTCCTGGATACATGATTTTAAGTTGGATACCTAGTTTCTTAGGGATCATTCTTTACATGTTGTTTGATCTGGTTAGGTATATTTAGAATATTGAATATAAGTTTAAAACTCCCCTTTATTAGGATGCATTTGAAACTTTTTCCACCTGAAATTTTCATAGGGTTGAACTTGTTGGATGTTGGAGCATTATACTTTTATATATTCACTTTAAAAAAGTATGATAGAACAACCTAACTATTACAGTTTCCCTAGTTAGCACCTTAATTGCATTTCTAGTGCCCTGTTGAATTTTTCTCAGAGGATATGGATCCTTTTTAGTTGTACCATGACTTCGATAAGTATCCTCAGGCATGTTTCTCATCTATTTCTTTCAATTCATTATAAGTCTTCCATTTGTGTTCATTATGAATTTTCCTATACTCACAATTGCTTGCACATTTATTCCTAATGCTTTGTTGGAGATTTCATACTTCCATTGTGTTCATTATGTTTCTTGTCACTTGCATCCATTACATTTGCATTATGAATCTTATCCCTAGAAGAAATATGTTTTTGAGTGTCCACATATTCCACATCCCATTTTGGCATAGGTAGGTTCCATGTGCTTGGAACGTAGTTCCACACTATGTGATGCTCATATCCTCCATTGTATTATAACATTATTTTTATTTCTTTATGGATGTATAATATGAAGATAAAAAAAAATAAACAAAGAAGGAGAGGGGGGAATATCTTATATCTTAACTATTTTTATGGTAGCAAGTTAGTTTTGTCACCCTTGAATAAGGTACCAAGTCTTGAGTCTTCTCAACAAGTTCAGTTTTAGTATTTCCTTAGGATCCAAACCGTGATTTCAGAGTCAGTAATCCCATGGTTGGTTATTATTCCAATCACTATGGATAATCAATAATGCCTCCTACATTGAATATTTATATCATTGTTTCCTATGTGTCAAATGTTTCTTGAGTCACCAATATTGTGTCATGATAATGGCATCATCTTGTGTTGGTCATTCCATAGTTTCCATAACTATTCATGTTGTCCTTCCTTATTGTCAAGTTTCTCTTAGTATCATCATCACAACCAGTGTTTTGACTCATGTTGATGTAGGAGGTCCCCATTGACTTCTCATTAGTTGTTATTTCTCATTAACTATGACCAATTTCTTTGATATATTGACCTAGAGTGGTTGGAACCCTATACACGATTTCATCACTGGTAGGTTACATTGTGCTCAACAAATGAAATCTCATCATTGGTAACTAATTGAGTGGTTTCCCATAATGTTTGATGTCAATCTATTTATTCACATTTTGGGATTCATATTGTACCTTGGTTTCCATTTACTTCAGTGGTGGATTCCCTCACCTATGTTAACCACTTTCATTATCAGTTGTTGCTCAGAGGGTCTTTTCGTGCACTATTTTCATCCAGTGCATGTGAAAGATGTACTTGGTGGTAAGTAACTACAATTTATTTTCTAGGGCACTTCCAAAAATGTCAGTTCCTCATATCTACATACTCATGTTGGTTGATGGAGGATGCCATAATGCCTCCCTTTAGATGAATCTCCTCTCATTGAATCTAATTAATTTTACTCAAGGAATGGGATAAAGAAACATTTTAAGCACCTTGTGGCTTGTAGTCATTAGTGGTAGGTTTCCTTTCTATCAATAGCAGGAATACGCCAATGTCTCTTGATTGATAAATTCTACAAGTGTTCTATGTTGAAACCTATATTCACACTTGTTGGAATGTGCTACGTACCCTAACTCCCATTATTATCATTGATGGGTGGCATTGCTTTTGTTAAAGATATACATCAATGGCCGATAATCAAATGGGGTTCCTTGCATTCAACTTTAGATCATCTGTTCACATGGGAATAAATCACACATATTAGCTGACTTGGATGGAATACCTTGGGATACAAAAGAATTACTTAATTGTGTTGTTTCCCAAGTTGCGCAAAAATATACCATTCAGTAAATGGAATTGAAACTATATCGGTAATAGTTTGTACTCATATCAATTCTATTTGTTCTCATGAGATACATTATTGTAGTTTTTGTTGGATATGATCTATTTTGACATGGATTGATAGTGTAATTTTGGTGGCAATTTAATGCACATTTACAGTTTAGATTTGAGCATAATTCTACAGAGATGGTTATTGTTGGTCTGTCATGGATCAGGTTCAATACTTGAATGATTGTAAATTTATGAGTCTGCATTTAACAGAATGAATCCTACGTTTATACTTGTAGTATGCATTCCTGCATTTATCTAAGTTTTGTCTGGATCGACCTAGTTAATCTTTCCTAACCTTGTTTCCTGAGTTGGGAATGTCGTTGAGATGATAATGCTGATTTAGAGTATAGATATGTAAGTTTTGCAATTGAAATCCATTTACATAAGAGAAAACCTTATTTTATTGATTTAAACCCCAAATAAAAACCAGGAACCCTTCAATCCACAATTAAACTCTGATAAACAGAACTAGAAGTTTAAACGGTCCACATCTAACTTGCAACAAGGTCGATGGTTCACAGAAGTGTGGAAGTCGGAAGACGGATCTGTGGAAGTCCAGAAGATTTGAAAGGAAACCCGAATTCCATAATCCGCAGGGTTAGACGTTGATTCCAAGTTTAGAAGATCAACGGTCCAGATCTAATCTGCAAAGCAGATCAACAGCTAATGTTAGTCACGAAGTTTCATTAGAAATCCATACAATAATTCAAATCAATGGTTGGGATTAAAGTCGTAAAAGAGATCAACAGTCAAGCTTGTTTTTTGCAAGGATAAACGGTTCAGAAGGACAAATAAAGTTTAAGTGATTGTTTGATGAATTTTCTGACTTCCAAGTTTCGCAGCGGAAGCCAAAAAGCAGAAAGTTTAAGTGATCGTTTGATGAATTTTTTGAATTGCGAGTTTCGCAACAAAAGTCAGAAATCAGAAAGTCTAAGTGATCATATTATGAAGTTTCTGACTTCCAAGTTCCGCAGTGGAAGGAGGAAAGAAGAAACTCTAATTGTTTGTGTTATGAAGTTTTCGACTTCTGACTTCTGTAGTGGAAGGAGGAAAGAAGAAAGTCTAAGTGTTCATGTTATGAAGTTTTTGACTTCAAAGTTCCGTAATGGAAGGCAGGAAGCAGAAAGTTGAAGTGATTGTTTTATGAAGTTTCCGACTTCTGAGGTCCGCAGCAGAAGGCGGAGAACGGAAGGCAGAAATCCAAAAGACCAAGGTTTTGTTTTATGAAGTTCCAAATTCCAAATTCCACAGCAGAAGGTGAAAAGCGGAGGGAATAAATTTGAAATACCAAGTGATCATTTATGAAGTTCCTGATTTCTTAGTTCTTCCCGCAAGGTGGAAGGAAGAAAAGGATTTTGAAGTATCAACTTTTGATGTTCCAATTTCTGAGTTCCGCTCGGAAGGCGAAAGGTGGAAAAAGGATTTTGAAAGTATAAACTTTTGGTGCTCCGATTTTTGAGTTTCGCTCAAAAGGTGGAAGGCAGAAGATGGCCATTTTGAAGGTATCAACTGCTAGTTCTCCGATTTCTGAGTTCTGCCTGAAAGACGAAAGGAAGAAAAGTCTTTTTTAGTGTGGAAATGGCTATTTTGGTTTCAAAGTGTTTTTACCAATGGAGAATTGCCTGATATAGTGATCCCTAAGCCCGAAAATGAATGTGCAAGGATGAATTTGACCTTTAATTATGGCCAAGGTTTCTTTTTATTTGTATTCCCTCATGAAAGTTATGCATTTTTATTAATATGTATGAAGATATATGGCTATATATATTTTTATTATTTGAAATTTGAGGTATGTTACATATGGTATCAGAGCATGGTTTCAGCACTAGGTCTAAATAAGCTCAACAAAAAACTGCTATAGAAAACAACAAACTAACTCATGTTTATTTTGTCTTGAAAACTCTCTTACACAACAAAGAGAAGTGCAAATATTTTTGCAGGAAATATGGCAGATGTGGGAATGTCTAGAGAAGATGAACATTGCCCGGAACAACCTTTAAATGAATAGGATAACCTAAGGGAGGGAGAGATATGGGTAGATCTAAATGAAATTCAGGACAATAAATCTGAATTAAAAAAGACTGTGAATGAACTAAGATCTGAATTAAGAAAGGTTAAAGAGGATAATGAGCGAATTATGAAGGCTCAAGAAGAGTTGAACACTATAATGTTAGCAAAAATCCATAATGAAGAAAAAGATAAAAATAAGGATTTTGATCAGGAAGTGCCTAAAAATACCCCGTACAATAAACGTAAGGGTAGGAAGTTGGAATTTTCCAGCCATAACTCTGACACTTCAAGTGAAGAATCAGTTAAACATCACGGAAAAACTCATGAGTCAAGTGAAAGTAGTGATGAAAATAAAAAGAAGAAAAAGTACAGACCCTATGAGGAAATCTCTGGGGAGTTCAAAAAAATCAAACCACCCATGTTTAATGGTGAAATTGAGAAGGGCGAGGAGGTAGAAGCATAGCTATCCAGTATGAAGAAATACTTTCATATATATAATTACTCAGATGAGCTGAAAGCAAAAATGCCCATTTATAATTTGACCAGAAAGGCATATATTTGGTGGCAAGATATAAAGAAAGTTAAGGGTATAAAAGAAAGGTATGTAACCTGAGAAAAATTTAAGAATTTCTTTAAAAGAAAGTATTTATATGAATAGTATTATGAATACAAAGACAAGGAGTTTTATGAACTAAGGTTAGGGGCCTTAACAATGAAAGAACTCTGTAGCAAGTTATTAAGCTTACTTTGCTATGTCCCCTACATAATTGATGAGAAGCCAAAGATACAACGTTTCCTTAGCTGCATGCCTCTCATGTTTAAAGAAATGATTGAATATGACAATCCAAAGACATTGGAGGAAGCAATGAGGAAGGAAAACGTTTGTTTTGATCAAAACAAAAATAAAAGAGAAATTATACCATTCTGGAAAAGTCAAAGGCCAAGTAATTTTGATTCTAAAGGAAAACAAAATAAGCTCCATAAAAATAGGGGAAATAATCACACAGGGTATCAGGTTAGAAATTACAAAGATTTTAAAACTCAATATTTTGCAGTACCCTCAATCATACCTAATAAATACCTAGCACAAAAAGAACTTTTAAAATTTTGGGGGGATGGAGAGACACACTACTTTAAAGAATGCCTAGCAAGGATGCAGAAGTTTAACACCCATTCTATCTGGGAAGTAGTGATAGTTGGGGATATGGCCAGGAGCATGCCCAAAATATGCACTACACTGGAAAACCAGCAAGTAGACCACCCGACTTCCATGGTCGAAATCAAAGGTATGATAAAAAATCAACCTATCTCTGTCTTAATTGATCCAGGTGCAAGTCTGAGTTATATTTCACCTAGAGTAGTTGATTATGCAATTTGGTACCTGAAAATTTTGATAAGTCTTGGCTAGTACAATTAGCCACATGTACAAAAAGAAAGGTTACTAGTATGGTTAGAAATTGCAAGATAACGTTGAATGATTTCCTTACACATGTGAATGTAAATATATTTCCTTTAGGATCTTATGATCTGTTGATAGGAATGGATTGGCTTGAAGAGCATAAAGTTTTGCTAAACTTTTTTGATAAAACATTTACATGTAATGATGATAATGGAAATCATATAAAAGTAAAAGGAATTCCTAGGAAGGTAACCATCAGAGAAATATCTTCTTTGCAAATGAAGAGATCAGTAAGAAAGGGATGTAAGGTATTCACAGTATATATATAATGAATGATAAGGAAAATGATATAAAACCTAAACCGGAAGACATACTTGTTTTAAAGGAGTTCGAAGATATTTTCCCGGAAGAAGCCCTTAGACTTCCTCCAAAAAGGGATATAGACTTCACAACCGATCTGATACCCCGAGCGGTACCAGCATCAAAATATCCATATCGAATGAACATAATCGAACTCATAGTTACAAGAACTAGTTGATAAAAGGTACATTCAACCAAGTGTGTCTCCCTGGGGAGCACTGATCTTGTTTGTGAAAAAGAAAGATGGTACACTAAGATTATGTATAGAATACATGAAACTAAATACAATGACTATTAAAAATCGATACCTGCTTCCCCGAATAGATGATCTGTTTGATCAGTTCCGCAGGGAAACTATATTTTCAAAGATAGATTTAAGATAGGGTTATCATCAAGTGACAATAAAGGATGCAGACATTTTTAAAACAACATTTAGGACCCATTACAGTCAATATGAATTTGTCGTGATGCCCTTTAGGTTGACAAATGCACCTGCTATGTTCATGTGTTTAATGAACAACATCTTAAGTAACTATTTGGATAAATTTGTGGTTGTCTTCATTGACGACATATTAAACTACTCTAAGAATGAACAAGAGCACAAAGAACATCTAATAATAGTTTTGCAAGTTTTAAGAGAACAACAACTTTATGCAAAGTTCAGTAAGTGTAACTTTTTCAAAGATAAGATTCGGTACCTAGGACCAGGGTTCAAAATTGAACATGTCATAGCCCGTCAAAGGGCTCTCAACACGTCAGAGAACTGCCATTAAAAAAATGCTCGTCATTTAAAATGCTGATTTTTATTTTTAATCGTTTTTAAGGAAGTGCACAAATTGAGTTAAAATTTCATTGAAAGGGTGGCCTGACAGACTGCATGTCAAACATTAATTCTAAATTCTATCACCTGCAAGCTTGAGTGGATTTAATAAGTTATCACCATGGAATTAAAGTTTTAAAATTTATGGCTTCACTTCATGCCTAGCTGCAAGGGCCAATACTAGTGTTGATTGATTGGGAGAATAACAACAACCAACAAAGACAAGCATGGTTAAGTATACGCGTGTGTTGCTTGGTTGATAAGGACATGACATGTGCTTGAAGAAGCAGGGATTGGGCCTAAGAATAGGAAAGACCGTGATGATAAAACCAACCAACTAAATGCAAACTGTAGCCACCGTTGATCGTCCTAGTAAAAAATACACACACAGAGCTACCACTATACCAAGTTTACAGTAATATTTTTTTCTCCGTGCCACTGTCATCAATGGATTCATACGACCAAGATACGAGTCACAGATAAGGATTTCGAGACTAGGAATTAGGATTCTAAATCATTGCAGAGGAGTTTTGTTGAAGTATGTGAAATTTCCATGGGGCAATAAATCAACTTGAGTAAGTGGGGGTTTCAAAAATTAGGACGGTAAAGTGACTAAAGTTCTAGATATGGAGGTATTTGAACCATCTATATATCTGAAAAGGGCCAACACAATGGAATCGTCCCCTACAAGATCTTGGGAAATGAACATGTAGATAGACCTATGGTTGTGTCTTTGTTTCATGAATAAATCTATGAGGCAGGGGGATTTATGTGCTCAAGGATGTCCATGCCTCTCATGTCAATGAATCTTAAGGGAAAAATATCACGGGGTCTTCACTTAGTGAAACCATGCCATAGCACGTTCGTTCGTGGCATATGAAACAATACCCCTATTTTCAAAAAATATTGGAAAATACCTCCCAAAATCATTTTTTTTAACCCCCTCCCAATATGCCTTGCCAATTTTAAAAAACCCCTATTTTCCCTATATATTGCATGTATCCATTTTTTCATTTACATTTTTATACCCCTTTATATTTCTACCTAAGGAAGAAAAAAAACTAAACACAAGAAAGGGCGACACTTGATAGGTGCCCTTAGTCAAATCACTTTATTAGGAATTAAAATGTATCACATGATGTCAAAACAAATAAGAGAGGGTTTATTTGTACCAATCTCAAATAGTAGTGTGTTTTCCCCAAGAAGGGTTAAAAAATGAAACTTACACCATTTATAACTGATTCTTTCCATCACGGAATTTTTATCCAAGCACCATTTTGGTATCTAGGAGATTGTACAACTTCAGAAACAAAATTGATTTGGAATCTTCAATGCATACTGTTAATCTTTTTAGATTAAAAAAAATATGAATTTAACAAGAGGAATGGACGAGTCGAGCTGGCATCCATTTATCCAATGAACTTGTGAGCATTTAAAGCATAAATTCATGATGTCAAAATAGGCCACCTTTCAGTTGAAGATTGCATTTCCAGTTTAGATGTCTACATCGTCACCAAGTTCCTAGCTAAGTTTTACTCAAACAAATTATT
>LPNX011178329.1:13425-107617 GCA_001517045.1 Pseudotsuga menziesii | reverse complement strand
CTTCCAACAATGATAGCTGTAGCAATCTCTGAACAACTCATGCTAACTGGAAAAGGTAACTCATCAATGATCTATACCTAGGGCCTGCCTGCTGGAGCAACCAGTGGACCAGCCTTGCTAGATTTCATCCATGCAGCTTTTGATTGAGCAAGCATCTCATCATAGTTCTGCAAGTCATTAAACAGAATGAAAAGATTTATCAATGTAGAATCAAAGAAAAGAACATAATGCGAAGGAAGTGTAGAATATGTTCAGCAACAATCCTACAAACCTAGGTTAAATTTTAAGGAAAGACATTTAGTATAAATGAATTAAAAATGGTTAATGCTTACCCTTTTCTCCATGACCAGACCCTGTTTTGGGAGGATCTTATCAGCAATACCATAATCAATTGCTTCCTGTGGGAAAAAGTATCTTGATCTTTGAATATCCTTTGCAATCTCTTCTTGTGTTTTGCCAATTCCTTTTGCCAGTAATTCAATGTAATACTGTGTATTTACTTCCAACTCTTTTGCCTGAAGAAGACATAATTTCATCAGCTGGCCTATAATAAGTATTAAGCACTCCTTTAAAAGGAGCTAAGTGAGCATTTACCTGTTACTTAAGAACAACTTTCGAGATTTCTTAAGTAACATCTTAAAAAAAGGGAAAAATATTACCTTGATATACATATCGATGGAAGAACCACTGGATTTATTCACTACTGGCAGGTGCAGTTTTGCTATGATAGAAAAAAGACAGATCATCAGCATATTTTTTAACAAAGAATGACTAGATATATGAACCTACTAAGATTGCATAAATTACAAGAAAAAAAACACAAATCTTATTAACATTTTCAACTGTGTTTCTGACACTTGCGTATGAGTGACCCTTGGATTTTGATAGGATATCTTACTTTCAAGTTCCAGTAGACCATATTGCAACAAGCTATGAGTGTGCCCTTGAACTTATTGAGAAACTGCATAAGCCTGAATGAAGTAGAGACTCACATAGTACACTTACTTGTTGAGCTAGGCATAAGAGCACGATTTCCCTTGGCTTCAAGTGACAGAAGCTTTGCTGCCTGGCCAAAGGCCATTCCACAGTTCAGTGTGTAAACCTTGGGCTTCACATACTGCATACAGGATATTTATAGGAATATACATTTTCTGTGATTTTCAAGATATTTGAAAACAAGATATGGCACCTCAAAAGACCCAAAGAGGACCTTGTGAGTGTCCTTGACAAAATTTTCATTTTTAATTTTGTGTTTCATGTCAATAAAGATCCATCTGTTCCGCAATAACTAAAAGTTCAAAGTTTAATCTTTTTACGAGAATTCAAAGAGGGGGAGATTTAAAAGTCTTGTAAATGTCAACTGCAAATTTCCTAAACTTCAAATTGCATTTTTCAATAAAAATAGAATTCAAAGCCATTAGTAAGCCTGTATTGAAAATTAAAATAGGAAAAGATCAAAGCCATTCGTTCAACGCAATGATGGAGAGGAAATGCCCACAGCAGCCATCAAAGAAGCATCTTACAATCTATGCACAATAGAGAAATCTTGCATACAATTGGAATTAACTCAAATTCTGACAATCATTGATGAAGGCAGAGACCCTGAGCTAAATGCAACATGAAGACTTGTATACAGTAACCCTAAATGCCATGATTTTATAGACAAATATATGTCTGTAGAAACCCTGTGCAGACAGCATGGAGAGAGTCAGGTAACATGAAGACCAAAGCATGCCAGACACAGCAAGGGATAACTACAGCAAACTGATTGTCATATGCAATGTCATTGGTAGGAGAATGGAAGCCCTATGCAAACAAGAACACATTTTGAGTAGCAAGTACTATTTTTGAGATTTCTGTACTTATAGCAGCTGGCTAAGAACATGTAAATGCAGAGGTTGAATGCACTCAGAGAGGCTAGGAGCCAATAAAAGTAATCTAAATGAGCTTTGTTCAGGTTGTCTACAAACCAACAACTCCCCTTGTTTCTGAAACTAAGCTTCTCAGTAACTGAAATAAGGATGCTGCTCAGAAAATTACCAACCCCTAGAACACTCAGATACACAGCAATACCCAGAATTTTCATAGTGTCTAGCATCTGATCATAAAAGAACTCTTGCATTCCTACCATTACAAATACATTAGCTATGCCAAATAGCATGTATTGTGGAAGCAGCAGAGAAATACTCAATGGAATTGTTGCATGGGGCGTGGCGTGGTAACGAAATGGTGGTATATGTGACTGCAATGAAGTTGTACCGCCTCGTCGTTCCTAGCTTCCTCTGGCCAAGGTGGTATGTCCTCTACCGGATTCACAGCGACAATGGGACCAAGCTGTGCTCTTCGGAAGGTCAATAAATCCTAGCAAATTGGGAATTGATCTAGAAAATGTTGCCATCTTTCACCAAGTTGTGTAACAGACGTTTCCTCAGTGATTGCAATCCTGTCGTGTAACAGACGAGTTTGGGTTGTTGTTTTAATATCTACACTTTTTATTTAAAATGGTACAAACACCTAACCCTACAACAGACAGGAAAATGTTGCTAAATCTCATATGGAAATTTAGCACTGAAATGTTCTACGGCAGACCCAACAAGTGTTCTCCAATGTCAATGATGTAAACTTCTAACTATTACTAAACAAATACTTTACACCAACAAGGAGATTTCATGTCTGTTGTTGTTCAGCTTGAGTACTATTGTGATTTGGGCTAAACAGATGAGATTATGAGACTTATTTTTGTGGAATGATAGCCTCATATTGGAGATGGCCTCTCACATATAAAGATATGGTAAGAAAGAGAGCAAGAGATGCCTTGGCACTGTTCTCTAGCCACAAAATTGTCGAAAAAACAACATTAAATTTAGTGCCGTGACCTAGTACTGAGTTTCAAAAGTTCCTTTCCGAGGGAGTAAGCTAAACTTTAGACCATTTGCACCCAAAATCCTAGGAGTTTTAGCCAAAATTCTGCTAAAATTGTTCAAATAATAATTTTAGGTTATTGGAATTGCATAATCTGGGTGCCCAAAGGTAATAGAGGATACTGCATCCATTTCTGCAATAAAAATTGCAATTTGAACACTACAAATCTCATTTCAACCACAAATCCTGTTACCAAATTTTGCCAAACTTGCCTGAACAAAGTACAAATGGTCTAGAGTTTAGCCAACTCTACTTTCCCTCGGTATGACAATGATGAGTTGCTAGTAACAGGAGCAAAACAATAGGATGCATAAGTTCTTTCCATACCTAGTTTTCAGTTTTAGATTTCACCTGGCGACTTCACTTTTGGTGATTCCACATTGAATTTAAGGCGAACTCAGCTTTCTCTTGGGTAGCTGCGAGGTATGTTCCTTCTTTTCTTAAGCTATACCTGGATTTCCTAAATATATGTCTGACACTGAAGAATAGTAAGACTGCCTTCGTAAGTTTCATGGAGATGATGCAATCATAGCATAAAAACATGTTTTAGCATTTAAAGACTACACTTACAATCCTGAATTTGGAAGGTATATTTGATTGCAATGGACTTGACCCCCCACCTCTCCCAATTCAAAATCCTCGCGGAAAAATGTGCAGGATAAAGTAATGTTATTGTTATCACTAATATGGTCCCCTGAAATAGTAATGGATATGATCTCCTTTGGCAACGATGGCTAATTAACATTTCTAGCTACCTCTGCCTGATGTATAAGTCGGAGCCTCGCATCCTAAAACTCACTGACTTCCAGCATGTTATTTTGACAGAGATAGGGTTACAATTGTTCCACGCATTTATAGTAGCAATAATCAGCGGGAAAAAAATAAGCAAGCAATGTTCTACACTCCAAGTCTCCACGTTGGTATACCAGCCTCAAAATCTTTCAGTTGTTGAGTCAATGATCAAAACTGGACATGATCACATATTTATAAAAGATACAGCTCTCTACGCAAAGAGTGAGCCTCATGCAGTGAGAATGGTCAGGGCTTATGAAATGTCCACTAAGAGGTATATTTTAGGTGGATGCACACGGTAGAGAAAAGGCGCACACAGAAAGAATTGGCTTGAGCAAGGTTATCTGCACTGCCCTCCCAAAACCCAGAAATGCAAATAAAAGAACAGAATGAAGTGACAAGACGAATCTCATTTTCTTAATAGAAAATCAAGAAAAAAAAATCAGCATTGGGCATCTACCCATTTTTACCCAAGCTCTAATACAGAAAACAGAAGTACTTTTGAGTAGTTTTCAGAGTATTGGACCTTAAGCAGTCTGCATCTCCTCAAGGTAACCGTAAACCACACTACTAAAAAAATGGCGGCCCTAAATATTCAAAAAACAAATGACCCTCTTACTTAGATAAAAGAACAACCAAACGGGTGCCCACATTTGTTTCCAGACAAGCCTTTTTTTCGCATAACTCGAAGGGGGAAAACAGAGAATAGAAAGCGAGTGAGTTCCTTGAAGTTATTTGCCCATATGTTAAAACTTGTAAAGAAGATTAAGATGAGAATGCATGCTTACCTCTTCAACTTTTCTGAGAGAGAGTTGAAGAGTGGTGTTGATCCATGCAAGGAGCTCGCAGGAACCTAGCAGGCAAGGCTTGGAGGACTGGTGAACGACGCAGGCAAAAATGTTGAATAAAACATACCCCAACATATTGGATATTTAAATAGTAAAAAAAAAACCCTAGTTACCCTTAATATACTGCCAATATATTGATTTTTAATTTTTTAATTTTAACCCCCCCAATATGAACGGACGTGATATCATATTGGTCCCTAGGTGACGCCCCCGTGAAAAATATCAATGTATTCATAGAGTAGAGAAACAATCTTTGCATAGAGATGAGGGTTCAAAAGTGTTCTGGTGCTTTATTCACAGATTCTAGCAACAATTTATACATATATATGAGGGTTCAAAATCATTATGGTACTTTATTTGCAGATTCTTTCTCCTCATGGGAAATGATTAGTAGCTCTACTTCATGTATTGACATTAGCACTCATAATGGAAAATGGAAACCGCAAACTATAGTCTTTCTTTGGTAGAAATTGTCATGGGCATCCAACAAGCTGAATACATTGAGGGTGAAGGATATCATGGAACCCAAAGGGTTTTTCCCCTGCTCTTGGTCCTCAACCGTGTCCTGCCCACAACTTGAGGAATGATTTTGAATTCCAACACAACGGTCATGGAAATTTTTAAAGTCAAGTTCCATGAGGTAAGTCTATGATATCTTCCATTTTGTTTTGTATACTATATGGTAGATATAAATTTATTTGAGATTCCATCTTCTTAAACCAAGGTAACTAGATATTCTCCAAACTCGTTATAGTTTGTGATTGAGATGGGGTGACTTGTAGTTGTATTCTCACCCTCGAACAACAACAAATTTATTCTCTCTTGGATAGTGGTATGGCTATGTCATAGGGTTCGACATTTTGAACCCTTCAAATTTGAAATTCATTGAATTCAAGAAAATTTTGGAGTTAGATGAGGTTCGTCGTACTTATAAGTTGTATATGGAATTCGCCCCTCAATTTCTCACGGTTAATGGTCAAATTTTTTATTATTTCTTCTGATGGAATGATTAGAATATTTAGGGTCATGGGGAATCATATTCAATCGTATACCTCAACTACTGCTTGAATACAAGTTCCACCAATCTTATGAGTCTAAATAGTCATACCCAAGTTGTTTCTCGATTTCCTTCATGAAACCCTACCCACAAAGCCTAAAATGATAGCTTTCAGAGTGGCATAGGTATGATAAACAAAGACATATCCATCATCCCAACAACAAAAAATTTCAAATGAATTTGAAACAACAACAAATGATATTTATTAGAAAATAATTAATACGATCTACTCTAGTCATATATGTGTTGCCATGGGGGATTGTAATCCACTCAAGTCATAATGTACTTTTAAGTGTTTAATAATTTCAAGGCCAACATTTTAATATTTAAAAAGTCATATATAATAATGCAAATATAAAATATGTGAGGCATTTCCATCAGTGATAATGAGAGTAGTATTATGTGACACATTTCTATCAACACTTGATAATGAGATTAGTATTGTCTATACGTTCAAGAGAATGATGTAACCACATTATATGTGAGCATGGTATATGTGTGTGTGTGTATGGAACCTTAGCTCAAAAAAAAAAATCCAAATTCGAACCCCAATTTCAACTTAGTCCAACTCAAATTCGAACTCAAATCATGTGACTTAACGGTATGGTATAGTTTGTCATCAAATTCATTTATAGAAGGTATTCCTTTCTGATGGTTGCATTACGTTGATGCAAGAGTTCAAATATTATGTATTAACAACACACATTGGTGGTTTCATTGGTGTTTCTCTTATGGTCATGGATTGGATTGACCTCAACCCCATATCTAGTCATTCTTTCTAACCACTTGAAACTTGTTATATCTTTATGTGGCCTCGGTTTTGTAGTTGCCACTCAAAACAAACTTTATTTTCTAATAAATTCAAAAGTATTGCACAGTATTTTATAATGTACATAATATTTGAATCTCATTTCAACATCATTGAAAAATTTGAACTCAAATTGAACTTAATGGTTGCTGAACTAAAGAACCTTGAATGTACTATTTCATTTTGAAAAGAAATATTAATACAATTTGAAATTATTGTCATTGTGTTAATTATGGGTACATTGCTTTTTTTAGTAGCATAAATTTAATTAAAAAAGTATTTTATTTGACTTTTTTTTGAAATGTATGATTAAGTTATTATTGTCAATTGAAATGTAATTTTTTTTAAGCCTTTCATCATTGAATGGCGATATCAATATTCACCCTTCAAGCTGAAATTAAGACCAACCCTTCAAATTTGATTGCTGCCTGGGACACGTAGTGTCCAACGAGGGAATCTAAATCGACCCAGAGAAGGTAAAGGGCATCATGGAATGACCAGTTCCTAAAAATATATCTCACATCAAATCATTTATGCGAATTACTTGATACGACAGGAAGTTCATATAAGGCTTTTCTAATATTTCCTATCCCATAACTTCTTTGCAAAAGAAAGGAAAAAAGTTTGAGTGGACTAAAAAGTGTGAGGAAAGTTTTAACAAATTATAACACCTGTTAACCACCGCCCCAATCTTAAAAATTGTTGATCCATCCAAGGATTTCGTCGTATGTACCGATGCTTGCAATGAAGGGTTAAGTGGAGTATTACTACACGATAATTATGTTGTAGCTTATGAATCCAGAAAACTAAAAGATCATGAGAAGAATTATGCGACACATGAGGCTAGAACTCGCGGTTACAATTAACGCCTTCAAAATGTGGCGACATTACTTAATTGGGAGAAAGTTTTTACTTATGTCAGACAACATAAGCCTTAAATATTTATTTGATCAACATAATTTGAATGCAAGAAAAGCCAAATGGTTGTCCTTCCTAAGCGAGTATGACTTCGAAATAAAGCACAAAAAGGAAAAAGAAAATAAAGTAGCAGATGCTTTGAGTCGGTATGAGAATTTTCTATGTGTGAGCAACAACTACGAATTTGACATAGGAAATCACATTTTAAGTATTGGAAATTATGATGGACAATATCAGAGGTTAAAAGAAAAGACTGTTAAAAATGAACAAGAACAAGTAAAAATAGACTTTAGCCTAAACCAACAAGGACTATTGTTGTATAAAAAAAGGCTATATATACCTAACATAAAAGAAATTAAATTGACAGTCATGGATGAACTTCATAAAAGACCCTACTCAGGGAACCATGGGTATCATAAAATGATTTCCATGATTAGAAAGGAATTCTTTTTTCCAAACATGAAGAAGGAAGTGGTTGAATACTTAGATCAACTCCTGGAATGTCAACAAGTTAAACAAGATCATCAACATCCCACAAGATTGTTGCAGCCACTACCCATTCCAGAATGGAAGTGGGAGACTATTAGTATGGATTTCATCATCGGATTGCCCAAGAATTTTAGACAACATGATTCCATCATGGTTGTGGTTGACAAGTTAAGAAAAGTGGCTCATTTTAGACCTATAAAATCTACCTACAAAGCTCTTAATATTGCAAACATCTTCATGAAAGAAATATTCAAGTTACATGGCATACCAAAAGTGATAGTCTCAGATAGAGACACGAAATTTACATGTAATTTATGGAAATCCATGTTTAACGGCTTGGGTACCCAGTTAAATTTCAGTACTACATATCATCCACAAACGGATGGGAAAACTGAAAGAGTAAACTAGATTCTAGAGGACATGCTCATAATGTATGTTATGGACAAACTAGGTAAGTGGGAAGACTATCTACACTCGGTTGAATTTGCTTATAACAATAATTTCCAAGTTTCTGCAGCTATGAGTCCATTTGAAATTTTATATGGGCGTAAGTGTAATACTCCAATCTCATGGACCAGTCCTATTGATAGATTAATGTTAGGACCTGATTTATTAGAAGATATGGAACTGACCGTGAAACATGTACAACAAAACTTAAAGGCTGCCCAGGACAGGCATAAAAGTTATGCTAACTTAAAAAGAACTCCTAGAGAGTTCCAGGTGGGTGATCATGTATACATAAAGGTAAATCCCAAGAAAAGTACCTCGAGAGGGGGGAAAGTGCAAGAAAATGGCACCCCGGTACTGCGGGCCATTTCAAATTCTAGTTAAAGTAGAGTCGATTTCATACTAGTTAGCCCTACCACCCAGTATTAAAGTACATAATGTGTTTCACATTTCTATATTGAAAAGATATGTTCATGATGTTTCTCATGTGATCCAGGTGGAACCAGAGGGAGAGTTCCAAGTGGGACCGGAGCACATTCTCAACACGAGAGAACTTTTACTCCGAAACCGTACCATTGGACAGGGTGCAATCGAAGCACCTTAGTCCGGAAGAAACTACTTAGGAGCTGGAAAGTAATATGAAGGAGGCATATCCAGGCTTATTCCAAGAGGTTGACATGGATTAATAAAAAGAAAAGGTTATAACACTGAGGACGGTGTTATCTTCTAAGGGGAGGTGTATGTAATACCCGCTGATTTAATATTTTTGAATTCTACTAGAAAATACTTTGTTTATTATTTTATTATTATTTTGTAGGAGGTCAAGAATAAAACATTTTATTTGTAATAAAACATTCCTTATTAATAAATATTGTTGAAGGAGAACACAAGTGGAAATAGCTTTTGAAAGAGTGTTTGCTGACCCACAAGAGGGAAATCAGAAGTGGCAAAGACCACTGAGTGAGAACTCAAGATGTAGGAGGCATCATCCCCAAAAATCAGGTCTGCACTCCTAGTTGAGTTGCTAGAGAGCAGGAGGCTCATAAATGACCAAGTCCTAGGAAAAATATTATTTAATAGTATGTCCATGAGCAGTAGGAGGATAGAATTGGACAGGGTTTAACATTTGTTTAATACAAGAGATGGCGCATTAATATATTTTTCTCTTGTGGTTCAATGAACAAGATCAGGGGTTCTGGAGCAAGTAAATTGGCTTCTCTAGGAGTTGGTTGGGAGGAACAACTTCTCCACTTGTGTTTTCCAAGCGTTGGTGACATCTTCCTACTCTGTTTTCTTATGAATGATTCTAGTTGTTATAAGATGTATATGTGAATTGTTAAATTATAGTTACTTATCCATACAGCACTATGTATTCTTTTCTATAGAATCAACATCCATGTTTTGTTTATTAGAGATCTGTAGCGATTATTATTTAGTTCTGAGTTGAATTACTTAGGTCTTCCTGTCACTGAACTAATATACTGGAATGATTTAGAATTTATGAATTTGCATCTACTAGATCAGATCCTTTGTTTTTACATGATATTAGATGTTACAACTATGTATTTCCTTCTGAATTTGATTCTATAATTCTGTCTTCATTCAACATTATGATTTTAGGTTCCGAATGAACTTTAATGTGTGTTTACAGTTTAGATTTGAGCATAGTTCTGCAGAGCTGGTTATTGTTGGTATGTTATGGATCGGGTTCAATACTTGAATGATTGTAAATTTATGAGTCTGCATTTAATGGAATGAATCCTATGTTTATAGCTGCAACACGTATTCCTGCATTTATCTAAGTTTGTTTTTCTGGATCAACCTAGTCAATCTTTCCTAACCTTGTTTCTAGAGTTGGGAATGTTGTTGAGATGATAATGATGATTTAGAGTATAGATTTGTAAGTTTTACAGTTAAAATCCTTTTACATAAGAGAAAACCTTATTTTATTGATTTAAACCCCAAATCAAAACCAGAAACCCTTTAATCCACAGTTAAACTCTGATCCACAAAACTAGAAGTTTAAATGGTCCAGATATAACCTACAGAAAGATCAACGGTCAACAGAAGTGTGGAAGTCAGAAGACGGATCTATGGAATTCCATAAGATTTGAAAGGAAACCCAAATTCTGCAATCCGTAGGGTTAGATGTTGATTCCAAGTTTAGAAGATCAATGGTCCGAATCTAATCCGCAAAGCAGACCAACGACTACTGTTAGTCGCGAAGTTTCATTGGAAATCCATACAAGAATTCAGATCAACGGTCAAGATTAAAGCCACAAAGGAGATCAATGGTCATGGTTGTTTTTCACAAGGATCAATGGTGCAGAAGGACGAAGAAATTTTAAGTGATTGTTTGATGAAGTTTTTGACCTCCAAGCTCCGTAGTGGAAGGTTGGAAATGAAAGCCGAAAAGAAGAAAGTTTAAGTGATCGTTTGATGAAGTTTTTGACTTTCGAGTTTTGCAGCGGAAGGCAGGAAGTGGAAGCCAGAAAGAAGAAAGTTTAAGTGATCGTTTGATGAAGTTTCTGACTTTCAAGTTTCGTAGTGGGAGGAAAGAAGAAGCCAAAAATTAGAAAGTCTAAATGATCGTACTATGATGTTTTCAACTTCCGAGCTCCGCAGCGGAAGGCGGGAAGTAGAAGGAGGAATAAAGAAAGTCTAAGTGTTCGTGTTATGAAGTTTCCAACTTTCGAGTTCCACAACGGAAGGCGAATAGAAGAAATTCTAAGTGTTCGTGTTATGAAGTTTCTGACTTCCAAGTTCTGCAATGAAAGGCAGGAAGCAGAAAGTCGAAGTGATTGTTTTATGAAGTTTCCAACTTTCGAGGCCCATAGTGGAAGGTGGAAAGCTGAAATACCAAGGTTTTGTTTTATGAAGTTCCAACTTTCAAAGTCCATAGCGGAAGGCAGAAAGCGGAGGGCGGAAATTTGAAATACCAAGTGATCGTTTATGAAGTTTTTGATTTCCGAGTTCTGCCCAGAAGGCCGAAGGCGGAAAAGGATTTTGAAGTATCAACTTGTGATGTTATGATTTCTGAGTTCCTCCCAGAAGGCGGAAGGTGGAAGGAAAAAAAGGATTTTGAAGGTATCAACTTGTGGTGCTTCAATTTTTGAGTTTCTCCCGGAAGACGGAAGGAAAAAGATGGCCATTTTGAAGATATCGACTGTTGGTTCTCTGATTTTCGAGTTCCGCTCGGAAGACGAAAGGAGGAAAAGTCTTTTTAATGCGAAAATGACTATTTTGCTTGCAGAGTGTTTTTACCAATGGTGGATTGACAACTATAGTGGTCCCTAATCCCGAAAATGAATGTGCAAGGATGAATTTGACCTTTAATTATGGCCAAGGTTTCTTTTTATTTGTATTCCCTCATGACAGTTATGAATTTTTATTAATATGTCTGAAGATATATAGTTATAGATTTTTTTTTATTTGACATTTTAGGTATGTTACACTCTACCTCGGACAACTCAACACTTCCTTTCCAAGCATCATATTGTATTTCGGTCATTAGTTCCTCTTTTGACGCCATACATTAGGGGGCATATGTTATAAACATATTTCCCACTATAGGGTTTGTGAGGATGTTATTAGATGTTATGAGGTTGAAATTACATAATTGGGTAATAATTTCATAATTATTTCACAAGGGAATAAATATTTCTTCACAATTTCATAATTATATGAAATAATTATTATTATAATTGTGAAATAATAATTATTTCATAACTGAGGAAAAGTTCATAATTGAGAAGAATATTCATAGTGTGTTCGAAAATGCTCATATTTGAGCATGGAAATTATGAATGGCTTGTAATTGCATAGTTCTCATACAACCAATCCTATATATGACTTGTATCCACCTAATTGACATATCATGAAACCTATCTCCAACCTCTTCTAAATTCCTATGAGAGGGCTCCAACCTCTTCTAAATTCCTATGAGAGGGGGCCAAATCAAGGGGACAAAAGGAGGAATTACATTACTACCCTTATGATGGAGAATTTCATTGAATCCCTTGATTTTTTCCACCCAATTTTTTCCTATAAAGATCCCTACCTTTTCAATCCATATCAATCCCTTGATTGGTAAAGACTATCATCCTTATTATCTTCTCCATACTATTCAAGAAGGAGGTTGGTGACTTTGAAGGAAAAAGTGGAAGTGTCTCAAGTAGGAGAGGGACCGAGGTGAAGGTTTCAAAAGGTGATTATGGTGACATTATTAGGTATATATAATTTATATTTTTTAACATATATATCCTCTTTCCCTTCTGAATCTCATGTTCAATGCTCAATTTATCTTGAATGTGCATTCCTTGAAAGGATCAAACTATTATGTAGATTAATTAGGATCACTTGTCAAGATTTAATCGATTTATGTTCATATTTGTTTTATTATTATGTCATAAGAATGATAAAAGTATGATGTCTTTTTGGAAGTTACAGATCTGGTAGATTGGATCCACATTAGAGATTGGGAATGGGATAAAGTGATAGGACAATTGTCTTCATTGAGGTGACTCTTGTCCCTTCCTCTTGAGTGATTATTATACTTGTTTCATTATTTGGCTGATTGCATAGAACCATATTTATGATCCTAGATAGAGTTAGGATAGTGATCTCTCCAATTGATTTGGTATAGTGAGCCCTACACAATACAAGGACCCTCCCATAAACAAGTAGGACAAGTATTCCCTCAAGAGGTCTTGTGTTGTTGTTTATGGAATATTTATTCACCCTAGATTCCTAAATACTTACTTTAGGGACCAACACCGAGGTTTACTCCCTCAACCATGTATATGGACCCAAGACCCATACCTAGTTCCAAAAACCTCCCAATTCCCCACATATCCCTATATTATAGGACTAAGGATCCCCTCAAGAGGTCGCATAATAGACCTTGGTTAATTATCTTGCATAAGGTTCAAAGTGTTTAGTGTAAGTTGTTCCATGTGAAAATGGTTCTAGTTCCTAGCCTAGTGTCTTGGACCAAGAGTTTGTCCACATTTGACCCACTTAGACTAGTGGTTATGCCATAAAAGCTTGTTTGTCCACTTACCCACTATTTTCCTTGTTCTATGGAGTCAATGCGCCTCTCTATGCTACATTTAAGGGGTAGTTATTGTATTTCCTTGTTTTAAGGAGATTGGGTGCACCTTCTTAAGGATTTGGTCAATTTCTCATTAATGGTCCAAAACCAAGCCATTCAACCACCTCTAGCGCCCTCATGATGGTTCCTTTCACACTTGTTGACTAGCCTAACCACTACATGGTCCATCTATGTTCATTTCACCTGATTATGACCACTACTTGGAGTTACACTTGACACACTGTCATAGATTCGGATAATTAGTCAAGATAAGTCAGGATTAATGTGAGTTGCTCATATGGTTTGTTGGACCCATTGTATTTGGTAGCCCATGGTATTTACCCAAGGTATATCATGTAATAATGCCTATATATTGTACTGGGAATTTGCTTAATAAGCAGAGTGGAAAACTTCCCACTGGAGTGATTTTCCAGTATGTTCTATCCAATAGGTCTTCCATATTCTTGCTATCTCTTTGTGCAAATAATTTTGAAGTGAGATCGTTTTTGCTATCTAGATCTACGCTGGAATGCCACATGACTCAAAACTTTTGTTGTGATGTTGTGCATTCCAAAATCTTATAAAAACGCTCCTTTAGGATGAGAGGTCACAAATTAGCTCTGACACACACAAGGGAATAGGCTTTGCGAGAAGTTCAGGATGGTCGTCAATGTACGATCAAGGGCTCTCTCAATGGTAGACATTATTGTGTTCTTCCCTCTGGATGAATGATACTCTGCTTATTGTTGGGGAATGGGGCTGCATCTTACGCTCTATTTTGTGGATGGCTATGACCCTCTATTTCTATTTTTTTGATATTATCGTTTTTATACTAAAAGTTGATGGATCGTAATTGTCTTTTGTAAGGAAAAAAAGATAGTTTTATCGTCTTTTTGATTGGTATATAAATGTGATATGACTTCATATTTGTTATGGAAGGCTACTCACCTAAGAAAATGCGGTTCTATTATAATAAAGTAGAATCGTGATATATTTTACAAGGAAAAAAGAATAATTTACTTTATAGTATCCGAAACTATGTTGAATATTAACCTGATTTCCAAATCTATGTAATTTTTTTATACCAAAAGTCAATATACTCAAATGTTGCTACAATGCTAAAAACATGACTCCATTATGGTAAACTCAAAGAAAATAACAAACCACAACTATAATCACAACATATATTAGCTTTCTTACAATACTCGCTAAACTAAAATATAACCTAAAATTGTTTTGCATTAACTAAAGTCAATGTTAAGAACATAAAATACATAAAATTCATATAGGTTTGATATAAGTAAAAATCCACCCTTACCGAATCTGAATTACTAACAGTTGTTTCTTTTTGCACTAGGAGAACCAACAACTAGGAGCAGTGCTGGTACTCTCGAGACACGAGGTCCAGGGATCCATTTCCTCTACCACTATACCTCTAGGTGCACCCACACAACCCGTATACATAGGGCACAGATAAGACGAAGTTTAAACCACTCTATCGCCACTCAATCTACACCCATACAAACGATTTACTAACCAATTCCTTCAAATAACTAAATTTTATTTATTTCACATCTCTAAATCTTTAAAATTTCTTATACATAACTATGTATAAATATTATCAAACCTACCTTGCTCGAGATATAAGAATGTCACATTGCTGACCATCTGCCGGTCAACGCACCGACAATCCACATGATTTCCGGGGATGACCTTATTATGTGGACATTGGTCTATTTTTATCCTAAACCCACTACATGTTTGTATCGGTAGCTTGAGAGTTGCTATCACTAATATAATCAATCAAGCCTCTCACGTTCCTTTTGTGTGCTATCATCTATGCCTTTGTTTTTCTTAGAGTCTATTTCTTTGCTCCATTCAAAGATGGGTACTTTGTTCTAGAAGGTGGCAAAGTTCCACGTCACGCCTACCCTCAAAAGATGTCATGCCACGTTTCACATCACGTTTTGCTTTGAACGAATTCATAAACCATCCTGATTCCCCGTCATAATCAATTGGTGTAGGATAGTGACAAAGTTCCAGGGAGGATATCAAAGTTTGAAGGGTATAGTTCTTCCACGTCACGAGGGGTTATGACTTACTCATGAGATCTTTAAAATTTTTGAAAGAGAAAAGTTAGATATTTGGATGGTTAGTTAGATATTTGTATGGCTAATGAATATGAGTAGGTTGATGATGAACTTTAAAAATATATTATTATTATTTTTATGATTTATATAATTGGCGATATATGAGAACATTATGCAACTTAATTATAATACCAAAATTTGATTAAATAAAATAAAATAAAATAATGTAAAAAAAAATATTAGCTTTCTTGTTAAGAAAGCGAATGCAAAATCAAAGAGAATAGAATTTAAAACGACCATCCTCTGTGATGGAACATAAATAATCATTTTAAAAAATAATTGGAAAATGAAGGGCAATGGTCCCACATTAACTATTAGAAATAAAAAAGAACCTTCTATGTGATGGAGCACAAATATTAATTTTAAAAAAAATGGAAAAGAAAGGCCCATGGTCCCACATTAACTGCGTGACGTAAGCATCTGCAACACGTTTTGTTGATGATCACATTCGGAGTTTTTAAAGAAGGTGTTGCTTTCTGTATTTAATGCTGGCAGGAATTCGGAATTTATGGTATTAATCCTTCCAGGTTGTCACGAAAATTGTTCAAGCATCACACATAATAACAAAGACAGATCGCGTAAATTTCAATCAAACCTTTACTCTTCTTAATACTTTAATTTTTATTATAAAAAAGTGGGCTACAAAAATGAGTGTGCTAAAAATTCAACAATTTTAATTTAATTTTTTTACTTCAGAGTGAGAAAAGTGTTTAACTTTAAATTATAAAAGTTGAAACCACAGATTACAATATCATTTTTTTTTACAGTAGAGTCTAACAAAGTCTACAATCAAATCTGCATGGGATACCAAGAAAGCTCGACTATAAAAGAGTGCTACACTAATCGAATGACCAAATAAGTCGGAGCGTTAAAAATCTGGCAAAGCAAAATTCTCCATAACTTTTGACTAAATGGAGACTATAAGTTGTCCCTCAGTTAGTAACCAAGCAACCACTCGAAGAGAGAGAGGAATTATGCCAAACCTCGAAATGAATGAGACCATTCATCATCCCTAACCCAATCTTTGACAAATGGTCTGCCAAAGTGTTAAGCTCCTGAAAAATATGCTTGAAGGAGATACAGGTAAAAGAGGAGATCACCCTTCGAACTTTTGACTTCGAATGTTCGAAGATGAGGGAGTTGAAATTAGGTTTGCCACAAGCCCATCTAATAATAACTTGGGAGTCACCGACAATCAAGATATTCTCCACCCTATTAGCTTTAGACAGATAGAAAATGCCCCAAAGTGCCAGGCTCTCCGCTTTGGAGTTGGTCCCATGCCAAGCCTTCATTCAACCCTTTATAACAACCTAAGCATTAAGTTTTAAAACAAAACAACACCATGCGTACCTGCCTGAGCCGCCCCATCGAAAAAACCAATAGGACGATCCACTGAAAATCTAAGCGACTGAATGAAAGATCTTTTTTGTGGGTTTGGAAGTATGCTAAGTTGAGAAAGCTCCCACAATATTGGACACCATAACCAAATGATCAATCCTGAAATTGTCAAATAAAGCTCTATTGCGAGTCTTCCAAAATTCCCATAGCACAAAAAAGGAAGATGACTAAGAAGTTTCTCCTTAATGTACCAAGCAAATAAATTATCAGTCAAATAGACACCATCCCAATTAACCATGAAATTATAGTGGTTGCTCAACTCCTTAAGAATAATCTTAAAAAAGGAGCATTGGCCAAACAGACGATTCACATTTTCTTCATTAACTTTGCACATGGTACATCTGTTCGGCCCAAAGATGCCTTTCTGCTGAAGTAATTTCCACGTAAGAACCCTTTTATTCAAACAGAGCCACATGAAAGGTTTGTTCTTGAGCGAACAAGGATCCTTCCAAAGCCACCAGTTCCACCAACACGAAGCAACCTTAGATTTAGTTTCAAAGATCATGTTGTAGGCTAATTTCGCAGTAATGATGCCACTTTCTTTATTCCTCACCCAAACCAGTTTGTTTGGAAGAGAATAAAGGGTAATACATGCCTGGGATAAACCTGCAAGATACCTGGTACACTCTGCACCAATGTTACATGTTAGCTGAAGATCCAGAGCCATCGAGACCCATCTATAAAGATCACTGAATCCCTCCTTCTAGACCTGATGCAATATCACCAAGTTTTCCTGATGAAGGAAGGTGATAAGTCTCCTTGACAGTTTGAAATCTGCCTTCATCCCCACAATAGGATCCATACTAATATTAGTTGTATACCTCTTCCAACATCCCAAGATAGAGCATGATTAATTAAAGGAAAATTGTGCAGGAAGCTGGACCAAATACTAGAGGATTTATTTCGTCTTTTGATACCATTTCTGATCCACATTTCAGGACTCAACCTTTTTAAGTATTTGGATCGAATAACCTTTCCCCATAAGCCTTGATTGAAAAGACACTTGCAGAAACTCGTGGCACACAGATCTTGATTAAAACTTGCTAAGCACTTGATCGCCCATCCTCCATTGGAAAGGGGTCATGAAAGTTTCTCCCATGCACATAAATGGAATTTACCAACATCAAATCTTCGTGCCTAGAGAAAGTGAAAGAGAGATTTCCTGATAGCAGATAAAGTAGATCTCAGGATACAGTATAAGGAAAATCAGAATACAAGAATACTTTGTGAAATAGACTTAATCATAATGAGCCTTCCCCCCAAGGATAGATATCTACTGGACCAACCCCTGATTTTCCAAGCAATATTTCGAAGAAGCCACTCCCAATCCTTCAAAGTGTATCCACACGGTTTGAGATAAAAACTGAGATATTTGAAACCAACCATGAAATCAACCGTTTTATAGTTAAGAACAACATCAACCAATTCTCTTTCACGCTCATCCACATTTGCAAAGATAAACATAGATTTCTCCTTACTGACATCAAGCTTAGAAACTTCACAGAAAAGTGAAATGATAGCATGAAAAAATCGTCACTCGTCAATCGAACCATTCCCGAACAATAGAACATCATCCACAAAGATGAGATGAGTTACGTTAACAGTCCCTACAAAGCACACTCCTGCAATAGACTTGGACTCCTTTTCTTTCCTTAAGAGAAGACTAAGTCTTTCAATGGATAGAATGAAGAGGTAGGGAGACAAAGGGAATCCCTGTCTAATTCCTCTACAACCCGATAAAAAAGGAGAAGGAAATCCATTAATTAAACTCCCATATCTGACGGATGTGACACAACCCATAATCCAAGCACATATATCATATGGTAAACCAGATTGAATAAGAATAAGTCTAAGGAAATAGGCTTTGACACGATCTAATTTAAGAATAAAGGCCTTCTTCTTATACAACTTCAAAGAGTGGATACATTCCTATGTTATGCCAACAACATCCTGTAGATGTTGGTTTGGTAAGAAACCAAACTGATTCTCAAAAATAAACATGTCCAAAGTAGGCTTCAATCTTGTAGCTATGATTTTCGAAATGATCTTATACAGTAAATTACATAACGAAATAAGACTAAAATCATTGAAAGCTTCTGATTTGTCCTTTTTTGGAATCAAAGTGTTAAAAGTGGAGTTCAAAAATCTTAGGGACCTCCCCAGTCTTTCGAGTTTCATCAATTGCAGCATTAATGTCATGGCCCAACAAATCAAAGAAATGAAGATAGAATTCGATCGTCCACCCGTCAGGTCCGAGACTCACTTTTATCTTTAGGAAAATGGACTAGAGTATTTTTGACCTCCTCCAAGGATATCCAAGTCCCAATCTTATCACATTCATCTTCCCCAAACAGACGGGGAAAGAGCTTCACAACATTCAACTGACTTAGAAGACATGGTGAAGAAGTTTAGAAAATTTACCTTGAAATAATCAGTCGCCAGGGGCTTAAGATTTTTATCCCCTGAAAACAACTCACCTTGAGGATCCTTAATATCCCAAATAGCATTATTCATTCTTCGCATAGTCACAAAACCATGGAAAAAATTGGTATTGTTATCCCACGCTGCCAACCACACAACTCGACTCTTCTGCCTCAAAGACTCCTCCTTTTGCCTCAATAAAGTCCTCCTCTACGGTTCCAATGTGACATACCCATATAACCTGCTAAAGTTGCATATAAAGCTTAACTATTTCTACAATAGTCCTCCACATACAAAATCCCCTTACACAAATCCGCTTCTGAAATGCGGGTTGCGGAAATCACTTAATCCTTTTATATTTTCCTTTCCATTTTCTGTTTTTTGCAATCCACAATGCGGATTGCGGATTACCTAACCCCATATTTCCTTTATATTTTTCTTTCTACTTTTCGCTTTCCGCAATGCGGATTGCGGATTGCAGAAACCCCATATCTTCTTTATATTTATCTTCCATGTTCCGCTTTTCGCGCTTCGCAATACAGATTGAGGATTGCAAAAAGTTCTTATATTCCCTACGTTTTAACTATTTTCCTTTCCACTTTCCGCATTCCGCAATACGGGTTGAGGATTGCGGAAACCTTAATATTTTCTCAGTTTTATTCTCTGTTTTCCACTTTTTGCAGAGCAGATTGCGAATTGGGAAAACACTTAAATACTTTACAGTTTGACTTCCACTTTCCGCTTTCCGCAATGCGGATTGTGGGTTGCGGAAAGTCCTTAGATTTGTTATGTTTTTTATCCCGTTTCTGCCTTCGCAATGCAGATTGCGGGTTGCAGAAACGATCCCATTCCTTATGGCTTGTATTCCTCTCCCCTCTTTCCGAAATGCATATTGTGGATTGTAGAAACACCCCCTTCCTTAGGAGTTTTACTCTGTTTCGCAATGCGGATTGCGGAACCACTTGAATTCTTTATATATTTTATATTTCTGCAGGCCTTCTGACCCAAGGTTTTCACCTAACTTCCCTGTGTTTTCTTTGCAAGACTAAGGAGTTTCCAACCCTCAATGGGCTCATGATTTAAGACAAGTGATCTACTTAGACAACTCAGGCTTAAGTATTTTGGTGGTGTGCAGTGGCCAACTCCTAACTACTTAGACAACCAAACTCCCTTCACAGTTTTACCCTCCCTTAGGTATTTAAGGTATTAGACATGGATTCATTAACAGGGGAAGGCTAAACCCATGAGAGCACCATGTATTCTTTACCGGGGGGCCCTTAGATTGGCTTTAATAAAGAATCATACAACATTCTAGTAACTCTTTACAGAAATAACAATATCCCATTTGAGCAATCATATTACCAAATACGGATCACAATCCTTCAAAATAGAGTATGAGTATACACCATCTCATAAGCAACATTTTCATCAATAAAACTAAAACTGGTATTTATCATTTCATTAACATTGAACACATATTAACACATGTACAAACATACCCTGAGCTCAATAGATTTGTAGAAAACAAAACCTAGTAATGGAACCTTTTTGTAACACGAGCCGCAATGGAAGGGGAACATCCATGTTCCACCCAACCGTAGATTAGCCACATATATGCTCTGTCCTCAATCACCCCTAAGCTAGACTATGCATGCCAAGAGTGGAGACAGGTAACCTCACTTCAGTTTTCCAAGAAGAAATCACTTGCCTAACACAGAGTGCTCACGCAACAAGTCTTTCTCTCAACTCTTGACTAATATAGAGTGCTCACACAACACAAGTTCATTATTTCCCATCATACTCAGCATCATCCTGCCTCCTCGCATATGCCCTCTCATAGTTTGTTTTCCTAGGTATTACTTTGTAGCTACGGTCCATTCCCCAAGGAATCCCTGTCAACCACTGTGTTCCCTGATTTCTCCAGGGTTTGTCTGATCTATTTTTGCAACTACAGTCCATTCACCATTGAATCCCCATCAACCACTATGACCTGATTCCTCCAGGGCCTATCTGACGCCCTTAAGGCATTCTGGCTCCTGATGTACTTCCCCGAGGTTTTTCTACTCCACATCCCCCGCTCTTGCACACATAGTCTCCTATTTAACGTGGTTGTCCCTTTCAGTCAAAATTTCATTAAAGGAAAAAATGTAGTGGTTACATTTGTCCTCTAGGGATCGTTTGGGCGGATTCCACAATAAGCCAAACTCATCAAAAAACATAGTCCAAATTTAACAATACAATTAATGTTTATAAATCAGGGGATATTACATCCAAATCAACCAAACAAGAATTTATGTTCTTGGAGAAAACTATGATCATCAAGTCCTTTGAAAGGCACTGAAATTCTTTTTCAATCCTACCCAACGCTTCATCGTTTTGTCTCTTCCTTTCTCTTTCCCAGCTATGGACTTCCATTTTAAGCAAATTTAAATTACTAACCAGAATTCTAACTAGATATCCACTAGACCCCTTGTCCAAGTTACCCCAACGATCACAAATAAAAGAACAGAAAGAAATTTCTGCATGCCAAATAGGGTTAAATTTGAAAGGGTAGTGGACCTTGACACATTCAAAATATAATTGGAGACAAATAGCCTTATGGTTAGAGAAAACCATTGCATAAGCCCAAGTCCTGTGTTTACTAATATCTAAGAACCTGTCAATACGATTAGCCGAGTCAAACATGTTGAGAAAATAGTCAGTTAAAGGATCCAAAATTTTACCTATGCCCCACACTTCATCTAGATAAAGAGTACGGTTGAGATCACCTGCCAGAACAAGGGCTCCATCATTCAATAGTCTATCCTAGACATTCGCATCCCAAAAAACACAACGATTCTGGTAAGGAGCATACACATTGAGAATACACATAGTAGGGTCAAATCCCTTAATCTTCCCTTTAACCATTATCTCAACATAGGTGACAAAAGCCTTTAAATGCGCCATTGTTAGGTCCGAAGCAACCAGACTGCCACCCGAAATACCTAAGGGATCCAATGCACAAACACGCCAGGTCGATTTGAATTTATGAAAAAAACCACAAGAAAAATCTGCAGAGATCATCGTTTCTAGTAGAAGTAAAATCCTAGGTCTCAAAACACCCAGAAGATGTTTCTAAAAACTCGCTTAGTGCTACTGCCAAACCCAAAAATGTTGAAAGAAACAACATTCATGAGTTAACCTCGCCAGGGGTTGAATCATCTCTAAGATCCCAACAATCTAGATTCTGACCCTCAAATGAAAGGAAAGGTAAACATTTGTCTAAAAGAACCAAAACCCTAGGGTTTTCCCAACATCCAGCCACAAACTCATCGAATCCCACTCCCCCTACTTGTTTATACTTTCTAGGATTTATAACCTTCTGCAGGGTGACATTAGGGTTGTGAAGAGAAGATATAGGTAGAACGTCCAGTTCCTCAGTTACCAAAGAGAAGGTTTTGAGGGGAAGCTTACTTCCAGGAGGGGTAGCCAAAATATCCAATAGAGGAGAGGATGAAATAGAAACATCTAGAGGACGAATACCCTTGGTTATTAATGGAGGGGAAGTCAACAAGACAAAAAGTTGGGGTAGAAGAACCCAAAAGGGACTAAATAGACTCACTACGCACCAAAGGGAGAACAATCCCAGTCCCCTTCACCGGCAAGAGAGGGCCATGCGAATTAACCGACCCACCCTCCAACATAGTACCACACTGAATAATAGTTTCCTCGACCCTCGAACCATTCAGTGAGAGAAGATGAGTAGTAACATATTTGCGAAAATATTCAACCAAGAGGAATTTAAGAATAGAAGGGAGGTTTTTGACAAGCTTACCAACAAAATATTTCATTGAAGCCTTATCCATAGGAAAAGGAAAGTTGATATCAGTCACAACATCCTCCAGACCACCTAAGTCGACCACCTGTAACTCTGAGGACAGGACCTTCAAAAACCCCGAAGTACACTCCACCTTNTAGGAAAAGGAAAGTTGATATCAGTCACAACATCCTCCAGACCACCTAAGTCGACCACCTGTAACTCTGAGGACAGGACCTTCAAAAACCCCGAAGTACACTCCCCCTTTTAATGGCCGAGCCGTATGCAATTGAAGCATCTGAACAAGACTCTCCAATAGTCAAGTTGCTGAATAAAGGAACCACTCTCCCACACCACCTCTAAATCGGTTGGAAGACCTCCCACAATATACACATCGACCAAAACTTGTGGGGCCATTTGCTCATCCCACGAGAGAAAGGCAACCTCTATCAAAATAAAATTATCAATAGAATTAACAATGCTCATAAACCCTTTTAGATTCCAACATAATAGAGGAAGATCAGGAACTATTGGAATATGTTAATTTTTCTAGCACTATTTTAAATAAATTTGGTTTGAATTTGTGAAAATATAGTTAACAACTGTCATGTTCGGGATTTTCAAGTGTTATATTTTTTTTTTCAGGGAGAAAAAGACTATAGTTGATATTCATAAGATAGAATCAAAATATACATTGTTTTTAACGAAGTGAGTGTTACTAACAACTTTCTACAGATATACAACCCACCCTTACAAGTATGTGCAACTTGCTTAATAGTTTTTTACAAAGAAACATCCAATCGAAAGAAAGATACTCACAACATAACCAAGTTACATAGATTCAATAAAAAAATGATAAACTATAGCAACAAAATACAATAGTATGATCTTATTAGTACACAGTAATAATCTATGGCAACATAAACTATAACATCAAAACAATCGAGAAATGTTGACTGATCACGTCAGAACATGGATAATGCATAAAAAAAGGGGACTTTTCCTTGAGAAAATTGAAGGCCATCCAACTTTTCCACAAAAAACAAGATACTTTCGAGAGAGCTTATGGCTTTCTTCAACAGGGAATAAGCTCTCTTCAACAGGGAATGGGAGGATGTATTAAATTCCTTGAAAATATATTCAATGCTGAAGGATTGGAAATACTTGAGAAGCCTCCTGGTATGATGCTTCCACCAATGGAGAAGACCAACCCGCAACTCACATTTCTCGAGGGCCCAATCGACAATAATGCTAGAGTCTCCAAATATTTGTAGAGAGATTATGTATTTTTGTCTGGCGAAATAAATGAGAGCTACTAAAGCAATAAGTTTGTTGCGATTGTTAGTGTGAGGGCCACATCCCATACAAAGATGGAATAATTAAGAAGGAGAAATGTACAGAACCATACTATCTCCTAAAACCATATTGGATTGTTGGGACAAACCATCAAAGTAACTAACGAGATAAGAAAAATTAAGATGAGGTGGCATCATATCTCTAATTTTTCCAGACTGTTTCTGTTAATGAATATGTGATTCGGAGATGTTGGATCGAACCACATGTTGTAAATTGATCTGCTTGTTTTCAAAAACAACAAAGTTTCTATGACGCCAAAATACCCAGCCTACAAAACATGTAAATATTTCCAAGGGGGGTGAGCGTGAGTCCAATTGTAGAGATTAAGCTCAAAGTTGCATGCACACCAAGAATTGTGGATAGATAAAAAGTTGCATACATCCATCCAAACCCATTGATTAAAAACATATGAACATAGGAGATGATCATTGTTTTCCTCAACATTTTTATAGAAGAAACATATATTAGGGTCCTTCCATCCACGCTTCTAAAGATTCTCCCAAAGTGAGAATATTATTCATTAAGGCCAGCCAGTAAAAACATACCATTTTGATAGGGAAATTCCAATTCCAAATGTTGTTGAATCACCATCGGTGTTTGTTGTCCCACTTGTTAGCAGTGGAAACATCATATGTGCATTTGACAGAGAGAGTACCAATATTATAATCCCAAGACCAAACTAAGGTGTCCTCCTCTGAGGATAAATAGACGCCAATTCTAGAGAGGCCATAAATATTGTTGGGACTAGGAAAAGCAAAACAAAATTCACTTAGAATTCTTCCTAGGTATGGAGAAGAGATAAAGAAGAAAAGAAAGGAACTGCAACAGGAAATTAGAAGAGAAAGGAGTTGTGATAGAAGCAATGACAGGAAGCATTAGAGAGAATTTGAGGTAAAAAATGAGCCTGAAAAGGACCAACATGTACTATAAAAATCAACCAATTACATTCTAGTATATGACATCATCCCCCATGGTTGAGGTGGCATTGCATGAGTTAAGAGTGCTTATTTGTCACATTTTCTATGGTGGATGAAAACTCATAGTTAACCAAGGTAGTGGTACAAATACTTTTAAGTCATAAAGTAAAGTACTCACAATAAAAGTAATTTCACACTTTCTCATAAAATAATATTATTGTTATTTTCAAGTAAGTACTCACAATTCACTTTCTCATAAAATAATATTATTGTCATTTTCAAGTAAAATACTCATAATTCCTAAAACTGTCTTTTCACATTTTTTTATAAAATAATATAGTGATTTTCATGGTTTTTAATTTTAAATTATATATTCATTCAATTTTATTTAATATCATAATGTCAAACTAATATATATATAATCTTGTACTTTTAAAATAAATTAAATTCATGAATACTATTTATATGGAAAAAATATGTTAGTTATGCATATAAATTAAATTCATGAATAATATTAATATGAAAGATGTATGTTAATTATGTATGAGTTATACATATATAATTATACACATTCATTTATATCAAGTTTGAATGTATAAAACAACATATTGATATGATAAATGTTTATATAATTATGACTTTATTTTTTATTTTTTTGACAAAAACAATTATTATAACTTTCTAATAGTTAATTTTATAGAATAATATGCAAATTATGTTGTTATAACTTGTTAAATATTAATTAATAATAATGTCATTATGATAATAATTATAATAAATGCTATTATGTTAGTTTTAATAATAAAAAATATTTTAAAATTTTAATGATTAATAAAATTAATAAAGTCATTTATATTTTCAAAATGTATAAATATTTTTTTAATAATTTGTTTTCGTATATAAAAAAATATTAGAATAATTTATGCTTCAACTAATAAATTAAAAGAATTTATGCACCACCATTCACTTATTAAGTTAATATGATATATTATATATTCACAATTTTTTTATTGCTAAAAATTAATATACATTAAAATCAACTAATAAACTAAAAGAATTTATACACCAGTGTTGACTTATTGAGTTAATAGGATATATTATTTACTCGTAACTTTTTTATTGCTAAAAACAATGGACATTAAAATCTTATATACTAATATGACATATTTTCATAATGTATAAATATTTTTTTAATAATTTATTTAATAATAAATTAAGTCTTATATTATTTTCTATAAGAGATTTAACTTTAACATTCATTACAATAAAATGAATATATAAAAAAAAATTATGGTTTTGATATTAATTTATTTTAATAATGCAATAAATATTATAATAATATTGTTAAAATTTTACATGTAAATAAATCTCAATTAAATCACATTAAAATTAAATTGATGAGGAATATACTAAATATAAAAAGTCAACATAAATTAAAAAATAACTCCTAAATATAATTTTTTAGTTTAATTTCATTTACAAGTTCAAGACAAATAAATGCTAAAGGACAATAATTTTTTGGGAATTTACAATGAATCTTAGTCACATCATTGTAGAGTTATTTTATTAATTTTATTTATAGTTAATTTATAAAAGTAACTCAACCATGGTTATTTATATTGTGCATAAAAAGTAGTGTAGGAGGTGAGTTGTCATATATACCTACCCCATAAAACCCCTAACTCATAATATTGTAATATATCTTATATTTTTGTAGTACATCTCTTAGGAGGCCCATTTTTTACCTCAAATTCTCTCTAATGAAATAAGAAGGAAGATGCGCCACAGAAGACGAAGCCGCGAGAGAAGGAAGGGATGTGACAAGGGAAGACGCGACAGAATAATAGTACTAGAAGGTGTGCAAGTAGCATAACGACTGGAAAATGACAGTAAGGCATAACATTTAGAAAGTGATAGTCCATAAATATTGTGGCTATGAGCTCGGTTAAGAGCTGGTGGAAGCCACACGTATGAAGGTATATTTGTAAGTTAGGTTGTTAGTGCCTATTGTTAGGTGTTACGTGGGTGTTACTAGAATAGGAAAGAAAACCTGTTGGCTAAGTATAGGAATTCGGACGAGAAAACAATAGGTAAAGAGTCTGTAATGAGTTTATAAAATAGTCTATAAAAGAAGCAACCCAAGTTGTATGCAGGTTATCTTCTCTATTGTTATCTCTATATTGTTAGACTGTTAGTTGCTTTGTATTTTGTTGTCTATTAGTGTTTGCTGAGTGGATATGAGTTGAATAATATGCAACTAAGTGCGCATACATGTAGGAGAAGTTGAGTTGATCCAGGTTGTGTGCATATCATTAGTAGAGTTGAGTAGAGAGAGAGAGAGCAGAAGACATGATTAAAGAGGATGGGAGGAAGAAATAGTCTATAAAGATAGAGAAGAAGATCTAGAACAGAGTTTGTAGCTTAGTGCACATACAAAAGGTGCATATATTTCCCATGCCAGATGAAGAGCACCTTTGTGGTATTTTCCCAGACGGGTTTTCACGTTAGATTTTGTGTATATGCATGAATGTTGAATGTGTTTGAGTTACATGTATAAATGTTGCATTGAATGAATGATTATATATTTTGTTATGAATGAATAGATGTCTATTAGTCACACTGTATCAGTTGAATACAATTAAGTTGCACAAATTTTGTTGTTGTAGTAGTTGTATTAGAGAGATTGGGCTGCAATCTAACTGTCCACAATACGTATAAATAATCCAACCATAGCCTTAGTTGAGCACCTTGGTAAAGGACTGAGGTACCAGAAATCTCCCACCCAATTGCGAAAACTTGGTTATGACAGTTAGCCATAGAAATATATCTCGAGTGAGACTGCACCTGTGTCGCAGGTGTTGCCGAATGAGCTCTACTCTGTCGAGCCGATACCTTAGGATTTGTTGCACTAAGAAGAAGGGATTGAACTTGGATCAGGGTCCTCAAAGGAGGGAGAAAATCCAACAAATGGTTTTGTTGCCGTGACCTGAATCATCTAGGTGAGGGATATGTTGTGGGATCCAACGAAACCTAAGATCCAACATTGGGCGGATTTCAAAGCATTATAATTCACATGAGAAGAAATCAAAGGATCTCGGTGGAACCCAATAGGGTGGTTGGGTCAGTACCTCTGTACGAATATCCACAAGATTTTATTTTTTCGAGTTTCCCATTGTATTGCGTGAGTGGTTGTCTAAGTTGTCAACCCAACAAAGAAACTTTCAAGGAGGAGAACCAAAGGAGTGGAATCCTCATCTGATTGAGCGACTGAAAAGAGTGAGAAACCCTGTGTCGAGGGCTGCATATTTTTGGATAGAAAATATATTGGAGGAATACATTACTGATTTTGTTGTTGACATAATAACCTCATACACTGAGGCAGAGCAAAAAAAATTTCAAGGACCATGTGGTATATATTTGTCGTCTTTAAAGATGTGGATAAACATGCTTATATGTGAAAAAGGAATTTTACGAATGTGACAAGTGGAAGATGTGTACAAAAGGGTGGGTATGTCGCAACAAAAATCTATGAAAAATGATGCAACCTGAGTTGAGATGCTCCCTGGAGATAGTGGAACTGAACTAGATTCTGGTTTCTTAAGAAGCGAAAGAAGATTTAGGTCTATAAAGCGAATAAAGGATATGTTAAGAAGAGGGAGTTGTAGCACAACAAGAGCAGAATAAGAATAAAATATTGCATCATACTTGGAAAAAGGGTCTTGCGACAAAAACGAAGAATATCAACCAATATCTGAAGGAGATGAAGAATAAGAAGAGTCAAATGAAGTTCCATATCTCGAACGTGGTACAACTTTCCTACAACACCGCGCACATCGCCAGAGGTAAGATCTAGAGTCTTATCTCCAAGTGCAATTGTAAATACAAGTAGTTATAATGCTCTAAATAGAGGAAAAGGGAGTCCAACTAGCCAAACTTTTGTTCCAATCATACCAACAGTTAATACAATGGCTAGGAATGACATTAAGTTACTGATATTCAATGGAAATGGGTTGGAAGACCCAAAACCAAAAAAGGCTTTCTTTGTGAAGTCGTGTGGACTATGCAACATATCCAGTTTGAGAATATCAAGAAAGCATAGATGATCACGACTCTGCAAGTTCGTGTGCTTGACTGGTACATGAAATTTTCTATAGTTCTAGTAGGACTTTCCCAGAAAATGCTCGATCAGATTCGAGTGGGCATGATAGATGAGTTTAGGGATCCAAATTCTAAGTTGCGGTGCATTACTGAGATCAAATAAATTAAGAAACTACCTATAGATTATGTTTGGGACTTTGACCAAAGATTCAAGACATTAGTGGCCAAAGTGATCTTCCAAATTTCAGATGGACAACATAAGGAGTGGTTCATTACCTCCTTGTTGCCACACATACGGACACCATTGATGTAATAGAATATTGTGTCACAAACAGAGGCTCAGTAGATAGAAATGAAGCTAGAATCCTCATCGATTGGAGAAAATAGCACATGAATGATGAAAATTTAGTCGCAACTGGCCAACCTTATGGTGTAGCTTTAGGACATTAAGAGAGGCAAGGAAGTTAAAGAATAAATATGGTGTACAAAATGTGGAATAGATAGACACCATAAAGACAATTTCCCGACGCTCATGAATTACGTTGCAGCAAGAGTGATGAACCCAATAAACAACCAAGGGATTCCTTGGTGTAGGATATGTCAGACTAGATGTCACAAGTCCAAAGAATCTCTATATTTATAGAATATTGTAAGTACACTGGCTATTCTATATTGTAAATTTTGTAAATCAGTAGGACGTGATGAAAAATACTAGAGAGCGCTTCAACTCCTGTAGGAAAAGTTGGTGGATACCTACTTGATGAAAAATGATGAGCAGATACATGCTGAACAAGTGTAGCCTCAATATCAGCCTGCTCAATATCCACCACAACAATATTAACAACCTCAATATCCTCAGCCACAATACTAGAAGAACCATTATCCACCACAACAACAATACCCTCAACAAAGGGGGGGGTGGAAATTTTCGAGGTCAAGGACAAATACAAGGAGGGGGAGGATTTGGTTGAGAAAGAGACCAAGTCATATTTATTACTATGGGAAACCAAAACACTTTTCCTGAGATTTCCAAAGTCCTGCAAAAAAATGTACATGTTGTAAAGAATTCGATCACACTATCGAACAGTGTCCGCAATTAATTGCAAAATGGCAGGCTTGAACTGTCGTAAATCCCAACCCTGTGCATAATCAGAATTTGAACCACAACTAGAAAATTCAGATGATTTATGTTTATCCGAGAGAACCTAACATCATTTTTGTTAGAAGAGGAGGTGCTATGACAAGAGCATACCAAAATACACAACATGGACAACCGTAGGTGCGATCTGCAACACAAATGAAAGCCCCACTAGTTGTCCAGAAGGAGAAGGAAGTATTCTTGGATGTGCTACCATATTTGGCTGATGCTATTCAACCATCGACATCTGGACAAGTAAATACCATGCTCGAAAGATTTGAATAGTTACTCAGGAATCAAACAATGAAAAATGTTAGTAAGATTAAAGAATTTTTCAAAATTTGTTTAGCACTAATCCATGATAAATATATTGTCGTAGAATTGACAACACTTATAGACGAAACTCCATATGACCTGTGAACTGAAAAGAGAGTAAACCATAACGGGAAGAGACTAAAAATAGGCTGAGACCTGCAAGTGATTACGAAGATAGGATATTATGATATGGACTATATCATATTAGATTTGGGATCAGATTTCAACATACTAACAAGACAAACATGGCAGAGCCTGAATAAGCCACGTCTAGATTACTCTCCCTATCAACTAAGGATTGCAAACCAATTGAAGGTTCTACCAATTGGTAGACTAACTCAAGTTCCTATAGAAGTCGAAGGCTTAAGGACATATGCATACTTAGAAGTAATCGACATTGTTGATGACACAAATCCATACCATGCACTTTTTGGAATCGATTGGGTGATAGATAATCAGACTAATATTCATTTTAAGAAAAGAATATTGTCATTTGAAGATTATGAACTAAGGGTGGTCACGTAAATTGATCCACTTGAAGGGAAGAGATATATTGAGACAGTAAATAATGAAGGCCAAGGAAATGAACTCGATGAATTGTATAATATCATGTCTTTAAGAGGAGATTATATAAATCTAGTAGCTGCTGGAAAGCTAAGTTGGCGGAGTGTAAGATATTGCACATCTGATTCAGGTGATGCATTGGAAAATTGGCAGAATAGGCTACATGGAGTATCCATGAGAAGATGTGCAAGAATCACAAGATCTGTCTGACGAGTAGGAGCCGAGGAAAGCAAGCTGCCTACATATGAAGGATCACCCAACCTTGCATCTTTTCTCGTGGATTTTGAATAAAAAGTTACAGAATCACAACGATTGTCCCTTTGTGCTAAAACCTATTCCCTATAGATGGTGGGGTACACATAAACAATCTATCTCTGAATGGCCACAGTGTAAAATATTACTAGAGGTTAGATTTGGGGAAGAGATCAGTTATTATGGTAGTAAGTATACATGAATGAAAAATCCTATTGAACATATTGAGCATTGTCCTATGACATGGCAGGAATATCCGTGACAAGAGTGGGCTCATCAATTCATCCACACATTGGAAATGGTACCAAGGAATTGGTATACATCAATGGAGCTGCGAAGAGGAACCGTCGAATGGGAAGAGTTAGCCATAATATTCACCCATACATTTGAGTTTGCAAATGAACACCTGACAATTGATGTTACACTACAAATAATGAAGGAAAATATATTTGAAGAATTCTCGGTCGCAACCATGAATTTCCATCAATGCAGCACAATCGTCCACCACTATATGGAATGTTACAATGTTACAGGGGAACGAGACGACGATGATCCACTTGAGATAAACATACCTGAGTCAGAAGGTATACACGCAGTGGAAAGAGTTGGAATTTATAGTGACCAATTCCTAAGTCTACTTAATATTAAGAAAGTAAATATTGTCTCATCTAAAAATCCAAAATTTTCCAATATCAGAGATTACTAAGACAATGAGACTGTGGGGAAGATCACTGAATTATTGCATGGATTTTAGGATCTATTCCCTACTATTTTTTCAGAGATGAAAGGAATAGTCATTGACCTCAGTGAAATGAAGATACCTTTGAGGCCCGATGCAAAATCGGTTGAAACGACGATCGTATAGATTAAACCCACACTACAAAGAAAAATTTAAAGCTGAACTTGACATAATGCTAGAGGTAGGCATTATAGAACCTGTCGAAGAATCAGAATGGATCATTCCAATTGTAGTGCAAGATAAGAAAACCTTAGGTGAAGTAAGAATTTGTGTTGACCTGAGAAAGTTGAATGATTCATGTTTGCATGATCCATTTCTGAATCCATTCACAGATGAGAAATTGGAGAATGTCAGAAGACAAGAAATGTATTCTTTCACTGATGGATTCTTGGGTTACCATCAGATAAGAATTGCAAAGGAGGAATGACACAAGACTACCTCTGCGACGAAGTGGGGATGCTTCCAGTACACGGTAATTCCTTTTGGACTCAAGAATGAGCCTGTGATTTTTTCCAGAATCATAGTTGTTGCTTTTAAATATTTTATACATAATTTCATGAATTCTACTTCAATGAGTGGACAATATTTTTCCTTATAAAAAACATATAAAGAGCCTCAGAATGATACTAGAATGCCATCACCAGTATCAAATTTCCCTAAATTTGAAAAAGTGCCTTTTGTGCACCTTTTGGATCCTTGTTAGGTCTATCGGGATGGGATTTTGGTTGATCCATCTAAGGATGCGATCATCCTCGACCTACCGTCGATAAACACAGTTAAGAAATTAATAGAAACATTAGAACATAGTGGGTATTACATAAAGTTTATCAAGGGATATGTAGAGGTGACTGACCCGATGGAGAAACTGCTGAAAAAAGACACTAAGTTTCAGTGAACAAAATAGTGTCAAGAGAGTCTGGACAAGCTGAAGAACAAGATGGCTACTGCGCCAATACTTGTATTTCTCGACTAGGAAAAATAATTCCATGTTCATGTTGATGCATCGTCTATTGTGCTCGATGTGGAACACATCCGGGTTAAGGATCAATTGATCACCCCATTTAGTTCTCTAGAAGGAAGTTATCAACTGCAAAGAAAAATTATACCACAATGGAGAGAGAAGGACCAGCGATGGTATATGCGTTGCAAAAATTTAGACACTATTTACTGGGTGGACATTTCAAGATGTATATTGACCATTCAACGCTGAAATATTTGGTCAATAAGCCAGTTTTGAGGTGGAATATCTGCCAGTGGCTTCTCCTCTTCTAGGAATTTAATTTTGAGATAATTGTTAAACCCGGTTGCTTGAATTTGGGACCAAACCATCTTTCAAGGATTGAAAGTGGAGAAGAACCTACTAGTCCGGAAGCTAATTTTCCTGACGTGCAACTGTTTGTGATAATCATGTTTGATGATCAGTATAAAGGTATCATACATTTTCTCACAATTTAATAATTATTTTTTCACAATAATTATATGAAATAATAATTATTTCATATATGAGGAAACGTTCATAATTGAGAAGAATGTTCATAGCGAGTTCGAAAATGCTCATAATTGAGCATGGGGATTATGCATGACTTATAATTGCATAGTTATTATACAATAATTCCTATATATGTATCCACTTAATTCACATACCATTAAGCCTATCTCCAACCTCTTCTAAATTCCTATGAAAGGGGGCCAAATTAAGGGGATGATAGGAGGAATTCCATTACTACCCTTGTGATGGAGAATTTTGTTGGATCCCTTGATTTTTTACACCCATTTTTTTCCTATCAAACATCCCTCTCTTTTCAACCCATAGCAATCGCTTGATTGGTAAAGAATATCATCCTTATTATCTTCTCCAAACTATTCAAGAAGGAGGTTGGTGACTTCGAAGGAAAAAGCGAAAGTGTCTCAAGTAGGAGAGGTTTCAAAAGGTTATTATGGTGACATTATTACGTATATATATTTGTTATTTTTTAACAAATATACATCCTCTTGCACTTATGAATATCATGTTCAATGCTCGAGTTATATTGAATGTGCATTTATTGAAAGATCAATAATTATGTAGATTAATTAGGATCACTTCTCAAGATTCAATCTGTTAATGTTCATATTTTTGTTATTCTTATGTCATAAGAATAATAAAGGTAGGATGTCTTTTCGCAAGTTACATCTCTGGTAGATTGGATACACGTTGGAGGTTGGGAGCATGATAAAGCGGAAGGAAAACTTTCTTAATTGAGGTGACTCTTGTCGCTTCCACTTGAATGATTATTATACTTGTTGGTTGATTGCATAGAACCATATTTATGATTCCATAGAGAGTTAGGATAGTGATATCTCCAATTGATATGGTATAGTGATCCCTATACAATATAAGGATCCCCCATAAACAAGTAGGCCAAGGATTCCATCAAGAGGATTCCATCAAGAGGTATTGTGTTGTTGTTGAATGAATATTTATTCACCCTATACTCCTAAATACTTTCTTTAGGGAAAAACACTAGGGGTTTACTTCCTCAAACATGTATATGGCCCCAAGACCCATATCTAGTTCCAAAAACCTCCCAATTTCTCCATACCCTATTATAGGACTAAGGATCCCCTCAAGAGGTCACATGTTGTGATCATATGCATCATTGACCTATATTCCTAAAATTCATTTACCCACTAAGGCACAAGTTTCTTCTACCCACCATGTTAAGGAATCCTAGACCCATCACTAGTGGTCAAAAACTCCGAATGGTTTCTATACCAGCGTAGATCCAAATCCTAGGTTCTATCAAGCGCCGAGAGGGATCAAATCTCTCGAGGTTCAAACCTCTTCTTAGGTATCCATTGATTTGATTTAAACCAAAATACACATCTTTTTTATTTAAGTTCCACATATAATATTTTTATTATTAATATATAATATTATTTATGCCGACATATAATATTTATTATTATTTTTTATTTTGTTAGGAACAAACATTATAACATTTCCTTATACATGGTTTTAAAACCATATGCAAGGCCCTCCTACAACGATGGGTTGTTTAGGAGGCCTTGCACATGGTCTTAAAACCATTCGCAAGGCCCTCCTAAACCATGTACAATAAAACCATGGGTTGTTTAAAGGCCTTGCACATGGTTTTAACCCTCCTAAACCATGTATAGTAAAACCATGGGTTGTTTAGAAGGCCTTGCACATGGTTTTAAAACCATGTGCAAGGCCAACATTTTTTTGCAGATAATTCAATTTGTTATTTTTTATTATTTTGTTAAGTAGGAACATTACAACATCTCCCCCATATGTGTTTTTTTCCTAACCCGCATTTTTTTTAACTGATAATTAAATTTTTACTTTTTATTGTTTTGTTAGGTAGGAAGATTACAACATCTCCCCCATATTAGATTTTTTTTTTGCCGACATTTATTTTGGCCTATAATTAAAAAAAATATTTTTTATTAATAAAAGTAATGTTACATAACGTTACAAGATCTGCCCCATACTAGGCTGTAGAGAACCTCTCGGCGCAATAAACACATAGTGGAAGGGTCTCAAGGCATTAACAACAATCACAGTAGGGAAACAACATATTAATTTTGTTGAGATTGATTGTGGGAGGGAAGAATTATCCTCAAACACTAAACATAGCTTCTTAAGATCAAGCACCATTGATGACCCCTCAATCCACCTGATATGACCTCTCTTTGTTAACAATTACCACCAAGGGTGTATGCATGCCATAAATAAGTTACTTGGACACCATACATGTGTTTATAGGTATATAGAATCTCATAATAGGATAATAATGGGTCTTGTGCCTTAAAAACCACTGCTTGGGATCAATCGCCACAACCAACACCTGAAAACCATAACATAAACCCTGTCTTTAGGGTTTTTCTAAATCATCTTGGACTCAAGAGGCTTAAATGAGTCCTTACACTAGCACATTAATCATTTGTATGGGTTATATGTAGGATTTTGAGTGTGATTCAAGTGCCATGGGTAGTCTTTTCCCATTAGAAAAAGGTTTGGACTGTGCCACATTATCAATGGGGGGAAAAGGACATTAACACCTAATTGAAACTTCTTGAACTCCATTGTCACGAAAAAGCCCTAGAAAAAATAATACATTAGAGAGAATTTGAGGTCAAAAATGGGCCTCAAAAGGACCAAAATGTACTATAAAAATCAACCAATTACATTTTAGTAGATGACGTCATCCCCCATGGTTGAGGTGGCATTGCATGAGTTAAGAATGCTTATTTGTCACATTTTATATGGTGGATGAAAACCCATAGTTAACCAAGGTAGTGGTACAAGTACTTTTAAGTTATAAAGTGAAGTACTCACAATAAAAGTCATTTCACACTTTCTCATAAAATAATATTATTGTTATTTTCAAGTAAAGTACTCACAATTCACTTTCTCATAAAATAATATTATTGTCATTTTCAAGTAAAGTACTCATAATTCATAAAAATGTCTTTTCACATTTTTTTATAAAATAATATATTGTCATTTTCATGTTTTTTAATTTTAAATTATAAATTCACTCAATTGTATTTAATATCATAATGTCAAACTAATATATATATATATATATATATATATATATATTTTAAATCTTGTACTTATAAAATAAATTAAATTCATGAATGATATTTATATGAAAAAAATATGTTAGTTATGCATATAAATTAAATTCATTTTTGTTTAATTTTATTTACAAGTTCAAGAAAAATAAATGCTAAAGGACAATAATTTTTGGGGAATTTACAATGAATCTTAGTCACATCATTGTAGAGTTATTTTATTAATTTTATTTATAGTCAATTTAAAAAAGTAACTCAACCATGGTTATTTATATTGTGCATAAAAAGTAGTGTAAGAGGTGAGTTGTCATATATACCTACCCCATAAAACCCCTAACTCATAATATTTTAATATATCTTATATTTTTGTAGTACATCTCTTACGAGGCCCAATTTTGACCTCAAATTCTCTCTAATGAGGATGTCTCACTAGGGGGTTATTTTCCTAATAGCTATATATGGGTGCCATTAACATATATTTCATGAATAGTGGATGGGTCTCAATGCCATAACTGTAATAGTGGCAGGGAGACAATATCATAAGGAACCTAAAATTGGTGGGGGGAGGGAAACATTATCATATAGTTCTAAAAAAAAATTATGAATCTCAATAACAATTGTTGAGCCCTCAAACCTTCACATGTGACCTATGTTGGCTAATCATTACCTCCAAGGGTGTTATGCATGCCATCAATATGTTAGTTTTGCACCATGAATGTGTTTAGATGTATATTTAATTTCATAAGAGGATAATAATGAGACTTGTTCCTAAACACTACTTCATGGGACAATTACCGTGAACAACATCTACAAACCATAACACAAACCCTCTCTTGAGGGTCTTCAAAATCAATATTTGATATGGATTCCATTAACAATATTTGCACATCAAGGATGGGTGGCAGGGATTGAAAATGGTCAATTAAGGAAAAAAATTTCGTTAGAAATATTGTTGAATATTCTTGGAATCAAAAGCCTTGAATGATTCCTTTTACCAACACATTTGTCCTTTTTCTAGGTTCTATGTAGGCCTTTGAGTGGGATATAGGTTTCGTGGGTAGGTTTAGTTCTCCAAAAATAGGTATGGACAATGCCACATGACCAGGGGTTTAAACAATGACATGGAGCCATAATTTAAGCTTCTTTATCTCAATCACCTTGAAATAAACATAGACATAATGACATGGGCCCTCACTATGGGGTAATTTCCCTATGATCTAGATATGGGTACCATTAGCAATTATTTCATGAAAAGGGGATGGCCTTGAGGCCTTAACCATAGTTTAATAGGGTAACAACATCCTAAGTTCATTAAGATTTGTTGGGGGGGGGGGAGTGGGAGAATTATCCTCAACCACTAAATAGAGCTTCTCAAGATAAATAACCATCAATGAGCATTCAAACCTATGCATATGAACTCTATTGGTTAACAATTTCCCACGAGGGTTCTATGTGTGCCATCAATATATTAGTTGTGAACCATGAATGTGCCTAGAGGTTTATCTGGTGTCATATGAAACCACAACATAAACCATTTCCCGATGGTGTTTGGTATGAAAGTTGGATATAGATGCCATTAAGATATTTTTCACATTAAGGATGGGTCTTAGAGAGTTGAACATGATCAAGGAAGAAACATAATGATTTAAGTATATTATTCTTGAATCTTCTTGGACTCAGGAGCATTTAATGAGTCCTCGTACTAGCACACCAATTCTTTTCATGGGTTCAATTCATGCTATCAAATGGGATGAAAGTGTCGTAGGTAGGGTTTTTTTTACTAGAAATAGTTTAGAATATGCCACATCAACAATGGACTAAACAAGGATGTTAATATCTTATTGAACCTTTTGAATCTAAAGTAACATAGAAAACCTAAACACAACAACACCATCCCTAGCTAGCGGTTCTTTTCCCTAAGATATGGAGATGGGTGCCATTAGCATGCATTTCATGCACAATGTATGGGTCTTAAGGAATTACCCACAATCATGGTAAGGAAATAACATCCTAATTACCTTGACATTTATTAGGGAAGGGAGGCATTATTCTGAAGCACTAAATAAATCTTCTCAATATCAACTTCCATTGACGAGCCCTCAAACCTCAACATATGATCTTTGTTGGTTAACAATTTCCTCCAAGTGTGCTATGTTTTCCATCAATAAGTTAATTGTGAACCATGCATGTGTGTAGAGGTCTATCCAATCTCATCAGAGGATAATAATGGGATTTTTTCCCTAAATGCCACTTCATGGGATTAATAATGGCATGAACAACATCTATGAACCACAACACAAATCCCCTCTTGGGGTCTTTGGCATTAAGGTTGGACATGGATTCCATTAAGATATTTTTCACATCTGAGATAGATCATAGGGCATTTAAAATGGTCAAGGAAGGAAAACAAGTTCCTTAACGATATTTTTGAATTTTCTTTAACTCAATATCCTAGAATGGATACTCATAGTAGCACATTAGTCTTTTGTAGGGGTCCTATTATGGCCTTTGTGTGGGATACCGATTTCATGCCTATGATTAAGAGTGTAAACATGAATTTGAAGTCTTAATTGAATTTTATTGAGCTGAAGAACCATGAAAAGACCTTAGACATAATGGCACATGCTCTTGCTATGGGGTATTTCCATAGAATATAGATATAGGTACTATTAGCATGTATTTCATGCATAGTGGATGGGTCTCGATGCCTTAACCATAATCATGGTAGGGAAACAAAATCCTATGACCCTTGAAATTAGTCGATGAAGAGATACAATATCCTCCAAGCACCCTAAACATGCCCTAAACATGCCCTAAACATAACACCTTAGGATCAAGAACCAAGAACACATGTCCTAAGACAAACATATGAGAGTTTGGATGGTTTATGTGGCCTTGATCATCATAAAAGATTGAAAATTAGTGTCTTAGAATTTACTCAATAATTTTGAAAAATAATATGAAAAGGAATATGACATGGAATGTGAAAAGGGAACATTAAATGTGGAGAAGGAATGCACACATGTAATTAACACATGTACTCTTTTAACACACGTGCTTTAGTAACATATGTGTACTTTAATGCATGTGCACTCTTGTATATTCAAAAGAAAATGGTGGGACTGCCTCTTTTCATCTATGTGTTGGATGAGTTCTTTGCTTTGGTTGTAGATTCAGAGTTACAAACCTAGCGGTTCAAATTGCATAAACAAAACAAATTCATTTTCCTAGCTCACTATTCTTAAGATAATTTTAATTATGAACCACATATTTAGTGCTGAAGAAACTACACAGTTATAGAGTCCTGTATGGAGATTTTAAATATATCTATTCTTTAAAAAAAAATTATATTGTTATTTTTTTATTGATTTTAATTTGTACATATATCATATTTCTAAAATACATAGTTTTTTTAAAATTTATGGTGTAATTTTTTATTTCCTTGTCTATTTGGAAGACAATTTGTATGATGCATAAATATAGATGGAGGCGTACACATGAAAAAAAAAATATTTGTTAAATTAGGATCCTCAATCATTGTATTAAAAATTGACCTTATAATTTCAAGGATTAACCAGCTTTAATAATTTAGAAAAAAATATAAATTATAATTACAAAATATCTAAAAATAGTAGTGAAAAGGAACTGACGGTTATTGCGCCGAGAGGCGCTCTACAGCCCAGTATGGGGGAGATCTTGTAACGTGATGTAACGTTTGTAACATGTCGGCAAAAAATAATAGTGATAGTGAATATTATGGGAGAGATCTTGTAACGTGATGTAACATTTGTAACATGTTGGCAAAACATAATAGTGATAGTGAATATTATGGGAGAGATTTTGTAACACAAAATAAAAAATAATATCACTTTCATAACGTTATTTTTATTAATAAATTTTTTTTCTTCTAATAGGCCAAAATAAATGTCAGCCACAAAAACAATCTAATATGGGGGAGATGTTGTAATCTTCCTACCTAACAAAACAATAAAAAAGTAAAAAATTAATTATCCGTAAAAAAAATATGTGGGTCAAGAAAAAAACACAAAATTGAATTATCCACAAAAAAATGTTGGCCTTGCACATAGTTTTAAAACCATGTGCAAGGCATTCTAAACAACCCATGGTTTTATTGTACATGGTTTAGGAGGCTTTGCACATGCTTTTTAAACCATGTGCAAGGCCTCCTAAACAACCCATGGTTTTATTGTACATGGTTTAGGAGGGCCTTGCAAATGGTTTTAATACCATGTGCAAGGCCTCCTAAACAACCCATGGATGTAGGAGGGCCTTGCATATGCTTTTAAAACCATGTGTGGGGAAACGATGGAATGTTCATTTCTAACAAAATAAAAAATATTATATGTCGGCCATAAATAATATTAAATATTAATCATAAAAATATTATATGTGGACCTTAAATAATAAAAAAGTGTCTTTTGGTTTGAATCAAATCAATGGATACCTAAGAAGAGGTTTGCACCTCGAGATATTTGATCCATCTCGGCGCTTGATAGAGCCTAGGATTTGGATCTATGCTGGTGTACAAGTGTACAAGTTTTTCCAAGAAATTCCGTAATTTTGTTACTAAACCAATGTTTTAACACAAACATATGCATAATATAGCATTGTTAAATAAAACAACATTTTTTACTTATACCCGTTTTCCATATATAGAATTATATATTCTAAACCTTATTTGATTTCCTATGTTTCATATTTCTACAACATATTAAAATAGATTCTGCATGCCCTCTAATAATTCCTCCTGGTAAACATATTGTTGTTTTTTTAGATTTTCATTTCAACTAATGTGTTGTGATAGGGAATCATTATATTGCACAAACCCACATGTCATATGGTTTTGGAACTTCTTGTTTGTGAATGTAGTCAATAATTTGTGGTTCTAAATATTGGCATGGAGGTTGTCAAACAATTTCAATTTGGTAAAATTTGGTACTAACAATGACCATAATGATCATTCTCTTATTGATGCATATATTAAGATTCCTATGGATATGGAGCACCTTCCATTGATATATGTGGAAATAAATTGGCTATATGACAAATTCCACCCTAATGATAAATTATTTCCATGAAAAATACAACCATTGTAAGAGTATTTCTCCTTCTCATGGAAATTATAAGTTCATGAAATCTTGCTTGTTTGAGTTGGGATTGTACAATCCATTTCATGATATTTAAAGAGATATAAATAATAAAATTGATGATATCGTACGAAGTTGAAATAAAAATTGTTGTATCGCTTGACATGTTGAGCATAACACAATATGTCTAAGAGATCTTATTAAGATGAAGATGATTATTTTTTGAATATTCTAGGTAGCATAAATGGGGGATCATTTTACGGTTGTATAAGTTTAGGAATTCCAATTAATTTGACATGATTGGATTTAAGGTTTGTGATGTTATGGAAAATTGGACCTCTAACCTTGTTGATAAGGCACATCAAATAATGCAATGAACTTCATCTCTTATAAGCAAAAAGTGAAGGCAATTATTAATAATGAACATGGAAACTATTATTTATTTGAATTTTTATAAGAAACAAGTAATAAATATGGGAAATGTTATATTCTTTGAATGTGTATTGAATGAAAAATTTGATAATCAACTGGATAAGTCAAATAGAGTTGGAGGTGACGAAAGGCATAATTTTAGGTAGTCGACTAATTGGAATAGCATTTTGGTCAAAAGGAAAATGGTTGGTCAATGGGGAGTATACATAATGTGTTAGAAAATTAGTATACCTTAGTACCATGTTCTTACACCTAGGATAATTTTTCATTTTCCTTGTGCTTATGTTATATGATCCTACTTAGGTTATACTGATCAATATTGGTCAAATAGGTGTTTCTGGCTCATTAACACACAGTTGAGGCACTCCACTTTGATCATACTAATAGTTGAGGTGCTCTAGTTTGATCATCCTGATATTCTAGGCTCCTGCATTGGTTACAAACCACTTTTTCTTTGACTAAGGGTGCTAGTGTGTGAATGTGGTTGTTTTGTGGTCTTCTTGGTCATTTATTTGCTCCTAGATACTCTTCCACTCACACATGTGTATGCCCATGCCTTTCATGCATGAATTTATGCATCCTTACATGTTCACACATGTTCACACATGTATTCATGACTGTTTGGTTAGGTTTCGAAGCCTATTGGTCAACCTAGGGGGGTTTAGGGGTCAAATCCTATCATGATACTTGTATGCATTCACATTGCCTCCAAGGGCTCACAAATTTTCCTAAATGTATTATAAATATGTACTATACACATATACAATATGTACACTAATAGAAATATTAGTTATTGGTACCATTCACATGTGTTATTACATTCTCTTTTGTTGTTCTCTTGCATATTTTGTCAAATAATTTGATTATGAATATTGATCTAGATCCTACATCTCACTGTGAAGCAATTCTAACATGTTATTAGAGCTTTATGGACCTACAAACAAATATAGAGAGGTTTGAGTTTCTGTTTAGGGCATATTTCTAAAAAAATATGATTGTTTTTCATTACATGATCTACAACATTTTTATCACACGGTACACAAGAAGAATGGACCAGACTCGAGTATTGCTGAATCCATTCAACTATTTTGAATGGAAGGCCAAAATGATGATCTAGCAGAGGTTGAAAGGTCTGCACAAAGTCACCATTGGAACTGAAACTGAGCCCAACTTTGCGGTGGAGAAAGATAAGTACTTCAATAGACTTGATGAGGCATTTGGTCTACTTTGTCTCAGTACTTCGAGATATATCCTTTTTCATGTAGAAATTATTGGCACACCCAATGAATTTTGGCTCAATATTGAGTCACTATTTTGGAATATTAATGAGATGAGATACCATCAGCTCGAAAACGAGCTAATCTCATCGAGTCAAACTCACAATGAGACTATCCAAGACTTCTTCACTAAGTTCAAAGTTCTTGTGCTTCAGCTGAAATAGTGTGTAATAGAGAATAAAGATGATTAAATTATATTTTCCATCGTTTCTAATCTAGGGCCCAAGTATTCTGTGTTTGTTTCGACATTCCACTCAAGCAAGCTTACAACTAGAAATTGGAGGATGCATGCGATAGCAGAATTCATGGAGTCTTTGACTCAGGAAAAGGAAAATATAGTTAAAATGGTTACCATCAAATCCACCAAGGATCAATCCATTTCTTCTAGTGTATCAAATCAAGCCAAAGGAAAGAAGAAATATTTGAAGCAAAGAGAGAAAGAGAAGAAGCATTCAAGTACAGAAAGCTCCAGTTCTACTGATCGGAGTTCGAGATCTAGGAGGAGGAAGAATGAGAGAGAGAGACCCAAATGTTTTTATTGAAAAGTTTCACATCTTGAAATATATTTATTCCTAAATAATATGGACATCATGACCAAGCTCCTTGATGAGAACCATATTGATCTTCCAGAATTTGCAAGAAGATGGGAGTGCAAGCAAGAAAATGGTAAGCCTGAGCATGCATTGAGTGCATGGGTGAAACCCATTTCTGATATCTAAGTTTCTGATGGATTTGTTTCTTATTTACCTTATTATATATAATAATTTGAAGAATACATCCCTTCCTTAGAATAAACCCCAACCAGTTCACCAAAGCTTCCTCCATAAACTAGTCATTTTTTCACTAGTTTTTTATGTTCCTTCTGAAATCTCTTTCCCGATACAGTCAGATATTCCCATTCTGATTATTAAGGTGATATACAGGATTATATACAGCATATGAAATTCATAGACTCATTTCCCCAACCATTTCATGACCAAAAGACCTGACAACCCTCAATTTCACTAGTTGGAAAATCTCAAAATGGCCTAGTTTCAAATGCTATGTCACTTGTGTATGTTGCTTTTATGTCTTGTATGTATTTAATTGGTTGGAAAACCATGTAATTTTCCTTCATGGGACTTATGTTCCATATTTTTGGACTTGCTTTTACCACCCATGGTTCAAATCTCAAGTCTCCAGACCGTCTAGGTTCGCTCAACTGTCAATGTGATCTAGTTGTTCACTATTCTCTCTTTATGGACCCATTAGATCATGGAGACACCATACCTCTGATATTTTCTGATGTATATTGAATATATTCTGATCTTTCAGAGCCTCATGAGCTTTGTTACAGATTTATGAAGGTGCTTCATCAAATTGGGAAGAAGATTCATGATTTTATTCATGATATGGCAACTACACATGAGGCAAATTTTGTTGAATCTTTTGATGTTATTTGAGAAAGAGTTTGTTGGAGTATTGGGTACCTCCACATGCTATAACTACCACACCTTTGGGAATATAAAACAAGTGGTTTAACCACCACTCCTGGTGATAGGGCCTTGTGCTGGGTTTCAAATGTTCATCAACATCTGCAGGTTTTGGTGTAACGACAAACCTTACATGGTATCAGAGCAGATGTCTTAGGTTCAATTCCCCCAAGCTACACCAGAGGCGGGGTGTTGGAGTATTGGGTACCTCCACATGGTATAAACGCTGCACCTCTGGGAATATAAAACAAGTGGTTTAACCACCACTCCGTGATAGGGCCTTGTGCTGGGTTTCAAATGTTCATCAACATCTGCAGGTTTTGGTGTAACGACAAACCTTATAGAGTTTGCAGAGATATATTTTCCATAATTTATTATGCTTCTATATCAAATTATACTTGCATAAAAATACATGCTCCTCCATCATCAAATTACGACCATCAAAGGGCCTCTCCACATGATCTTTGTCCACAACACTTTGATGGATTGATGCATGATCTTGGAATCCACAACATCTTCACCATGTCCATCGCCGAAAAGTTGTTATTTCAGCTCATTCAAGTGAAGGAGAGGACCTGTTGAAGACATTTTTTATCATCTCTATCATGTCCATTTTTGAGGGGAGGTTTTTTCCCATGAGTTTTTCCTCCTTACCTCGGTTACACGGACTAATAAAATTTTGTTGTAAAAGGTGACTTGTGCCTTAGTTGCCAAGGCCTTACTAAATAATTTTGTATATATTTACTAAGTTAGGATTAAGGGGGGGTTTTAGAGAAAATAGTCTACCTTAGTACCATGGTATAGCACCTAGGAGGAATTTTTATTTTCCTTTTTCTTATTTTATATGATCCTACTTAGGTTATACTGATCAATGTTGGTCAAATATGGGTTTTTGGCTCATTAACTCATAGTTGAGGTGCCCCACTTTGATCATCCTGATAGTTGAGGTGATCTAGTTTGATCATCCTGACATTATAGGTGCCTGCATTGATTACAAACCACTTTCTCTTTGACTGAGGGCTCTAGTGGGTGAATGTGCATGTTTTGTGGTCTTCTTGGTCATTTACTATCTCCTAGAGACTCTCCCACTCACACATGTGTACAACCATGCCTTTCATGCCTACATTTATACCTCCTTATTAGTGACTGTTTGGATAGGTTTGGGAGCCTATTGGTCAACCTAGGGGGGTTTAGGGGTCAAATCCTAGCTTGACACTTGTATGCATTCACATGGCCTCCAAGGGCTCACGAATTTTCCCCAATGTATTATACATATGTACTATAAACATATATAATATGTACACTAATAGAAAGATCAATTATTTGCACCATTCACATGTGATATTTCATTATATTTTGTTGTTCTCTTGCATCTTTTTTCAAATACATTGATTGTGAATATTTTTATAACTCCTAGATCTTGTTGTGAAGCAATTCTCATAGAATGCCTGAAAGCTCAATGAAAAATCAAACAAAAATTGACCCAGTCAGGTCAACTATAATAGAATAACTAAAAGGGGTTGGAAGTTATGGATTGTTATTATGAATAGTTGGTTGTATTGCATCTATAAATAAGATGTAATGGCTATGCATGATGTGTAGTACTGTCATGGAATAATGCAATAAATTGTGATCATGGTCTAGTAAGTCACGGTTGTAAACATGTATTTTTAAGTGTTTGATTAATAGATGAATGAAATCTCATTTGTTTGTTGGTTTTCCTCTAGGATAGAGGTTTCCAGGGTAAATTATGTGTAATGTGCTGATGTTATTTTGAATGTTAGGGATAACCTTGACTTGGGAATGATTCAAATGGTTTAAGTATCAACACATGTTTTTGGTCCCATGGTTTTTGGTGGCTAATGGTGTTTTCCCATGGTATTTGGTGTTCCATGGTATTTGGTGGCCCATGGTATTGTCCCATGGTATTGAATGTAAAGAATAATTTATAAGGCTTGAATAGGCTCCATTGTAAAGTGGCCTAGAGGTGAGTGGTGGCTAGCTCACTTGGCTCGGCTTGGATGGTTTAGGTTAAGGGAAATAATAGATCTATTATGGTGTTTTTACTCAATTTTGGGTTTTCCACGTAAACACTGTGTGTCTATCTTAAATGTGTTGTTATGCAATTTGTGTTCTCTCATAATATCGTATTATTTTCTTTAATATCCTAGTAAGTGGTATCATATCCATGGTTTGGCATATATTTGTGCTCATGTTGTACCTTATTTTTTGAATTAATTGCGGGGTGCATGTTCGATGGTACCGAAAACCATAACATTTTTGGTTCCTTGTTAAAAGTTGATTTCCCCAAGCTCTAGAAGCACAAGATATCCTTGTTATGTGCATAAGAGATGTTGCATCGGGTGTGGAATGAACCACTAGGTATGTACGAGGGTGGAAATTTTACTCGTATCCTAGCTTGATATGGATAAGTGAAGTTGAGTCTTCGATTGGGGGAGTAATGTGAGATGGTTTAATCTCAGTTGTGGGACCAAGATTAATGAGCCTTGTATGTGAAGATAAATCCATTAGAATTGACGACTAGAGAGGCTGCAGACCTATGTAATCCTGTAGAAGGATTATTTTTATATGGACTTCAATGATAATATTGGATGTAGGTACTAAAGGAGCATGTCAAAAAACAAACAAGAATACAAGCATGGGAAATCAAGAGGATGAAGTGATGGATGGTGATGGTGTCGTCACCATGAAGAAAAATGAAAAAAATTAATGGAGAAGTTTTCATGTAAATGGGCATATGGATGTAAGACCTGGTAAGGGATGCATGCCCCTTGTAACTCACTAGTAAAGTCGAGAGAAATACCTAGGTGATAGGGGGTGTATGTGAGACGCATCAGTAAAAGTTTGAGGGGGGTTGGTGATTACTCAAAGTCATGTTTAAAGGGGGGATTGTTAGCGTTAACCTTGACTCAGGAATGCATCAAATGGGTTAAGTACGAACACATGTTTTTGGGACCTTGGTATTTTGTGGCCAATGGTATTTTCCCATGATAATTGGTGTTCCATAGTATTTGGTGGCCCATGGTATTGCACCATGCAATTGCATGTAAAGAATCCTTAATAAGGATTGAGGAGGATCCATTGTAAATTGGCATGGAGGTTAGTGGTGGCTAGCTCACTTGGCTCAGCTTGGCTGGTTTAGGTCAAGGGAAATAATAGATCTATTGAGATGGTTTTTCCTAGTTTTGGGTTTTCTACGTAAACATTGCATGTCTATCTTAAATGTGTTTATATGTGATTTGTTTTCTCTCATTATTTATTATATGTGTTCTCGTTTAATCCTAAGAGTGTGACATTGTCTTATGTGAATAGGTTTAACTATATGAATCAAATTGGAAATCTATTGTAACCGATATTAAGACCCAATAGTTGGAATCAAAATTTGTATTTGGATGTAAGGGGACACCTTTGTTGTTGAGGATTTAGTTTTATCCTAGGAGAATATATGTTACACTCTAGAAGTATTAATTCATAGTTAGAATGGATAACATGTTGATGATAGAAACTGAAAAGTTAAATAGCCATAATTTTGATTTTTGGAAACTTAAGATGGAGGATATCCTTGTAGATCAAGAAAAATGGATTGTAGTTGAACCAAGGATGAATGCGGTAGGTTTTTTGAAGGAAGATTGAAAAATGATTGACATAAAGGAAAGGACTATTATCTGACTCTGTGTTTCCAAATGTATCATAAGAGGACACTACAAATAAGTCGTGGGAAAAGTTAATCAACTTGTTCTAGTCAAAATATATGCTTAACAAGTTGTTTCTTTAGAATAAGCTATATAGTCTGAGTGTTAGAATATTATAAATCCACTTAATACTTAGGATAACAATAATTAATCATTTCTGGTTCATTTCGTATGCACTACCCTAGATAGTTGTCATCCACTTACACCATTTGGTCAATAGTTTCCATATGTACCCCATGAGTGCCTTTATATTGATTCTGGTTAGATTATTCCAACTTTATTCACTACCTAGATTAGTAACCACGCCTTCCTGCATATTCTGTCTTTATACTCCTTTATTCTTTCTTTTAAATGGATACGGTAAATCTAGTCAACTAGGAAACTGCTATCCTTTGTGGCCAACCCATCCTTCATGATTTTCTCTCCAAATTCCATTCTTAGCATGTTTTTCCATCAATCATGAAAAATCACTCATGCTTTAGCCAATTATTGAGCTCTTTGACTATTTTGGAAAGTGCTTTAGTCACCTATGGGGGTTTATCATATTTAGTAAGTCTTCTTTATGATATAGCATGATTTGTCTCCTAAGAAACTCAATTTTACCTCTTAAGGATGTTATATTTATGTACACAATGAACTAATCAATAATACATGGAAAGATTTATGGATCATTCTCCACTTCTCTTGTGATTCAGTCTCATTATTATTCTCTTTATTCTTCTTATGCATGATTGTGAGAGATATATTGTAGCTAGATCTTTATCATGTGTTTCCACATGGTATAATAGCCTCAATGTCTACATGGTATCATAGCTTGAGGTTTCTCAATCTATCAAAGCTCTGCATGATATCAAATCTTTCAGATTCTTAATTTCTATAGAGTTAAGAAGATATCAGTTCTCCACATTAAAGCACATCCAGTCTCGTATCCCTCTCTTAACAAGAGATTGAATTGATATTACAAGTTTTTCTCCAAGTTCATATTTATGCAGGTTGTAGAGAGTATCTCCAAGAGTGCATCAACTTCTTAGCATGGATTCCTCTTCAGCTATGATCCTAACTCCCTTTAACTGTCATGAATGAAAGGCCAAAATTGGAATTCTATTACGCATTAAGGGACTCTATATAGTTTCTTTGGCTTTAGAGAATGAGCCCAATGCTATTGTTGAGAAAGATAAGTGGCATAATAGGTTGGATGAAGCCTATGGATTGCTTTGTATCTCTATATCTCCTAATATTACTTTTCATATTGATATTTTGACCACTCCAAACCAAGTATGAACCAACCTTGAGTCTCTCTTTGGAGTACAAGATGAGATAAGAGTGCATCAATTGGAGAATGAGTTATTTTCTTTGAGTCCAAGCAGTTTTGAATCCATTGAAGGGTTCTTCACCAAATTCAAGTCACTTGTTATATTGCTCAAGCAACGTCGATTGAGAAGAAGGAATATGAGTTGATTATTTCCATCCTATCAAAATTGGGTCATGAATACTCCATTTTTGTGTAAATGTTTCATGCTACTAGGCCTGTTATTTCGAAATGGAAAATGCCTTCTTTGATTACATTCTTTGATTCACTAACAAAGGAGAAACATAAATTGATCCAAATGGGAGCTCTTAGAATATCCAATAGAAAGTATCATGGTATTATATTTCATGGAAGTAAGAATGCAAAGTCAAAAGAGAATAAAATAGTGAAAGAGAAGAAGCTAAGGCCAGATAATGAAGATGAAGGATCATATTCTACTGATGAAGGTTCAATGAAGAAAGTCAAGAAAAAAGGGAGCACATCCAAGTGTTTTTATTGCATCAATGGTTTTCATTTAAAGAATAAATGTTTCAAGAACAATATGTACATCATGTCTCTGTTTCTTTAGAAGCATAACATTGATGTACCAGATGAACTAGAGAAGCCTATTGAATCCTTAGAACATTGTCACAGTGTGCAGTCCTAAGGTAATATCAAACATGCCTTGAGTTCTAGAGTTAAATAATTTTCTAAAATATATGGTATAGAATCATTTTAGGATATATCAGAATCAGAAATCTCATTTTATTTCTTATATAAATCACCTATCATTCCACTAGATCCATCTCCTAATGATTGTGTTTTTCACTAGATCCTGACATGTCTTTAACCAACCCTATATCAATCCATTCAAATGATTATGAATATGATTTAGAAGAAATTTTGTAGGATGCTATGCATGTTATGGAATCATCCACACCATTCACCAATCATTTGAATACTTCTAAGACTATACAAACTCCAAGTTCACTAGTTGATTCCGTATTGGTCTCCTATGAAATGTTACTTATTTATAATGGTTTCAAGTCTTGTATATTTTTCATTAGTTGGTTATCTATGAAATTAGTCATCCTTGAAATTTTGTTACACATTTTTGAATCTATTATAAACATCTATGGTTCATATTTCAATTCCATCTATCATTTAGATTTACACATCCATTCAGTTTTATGCAGTTGCTCATCCTTTTCCTACTATGGCCCTATATACTCATGTACACAATATACCTTTGGTATTTTATGATCCATATGATAATATTTATGAAATTTCAGAGTCTCTTCATCCACATTTCAGAATTGGTAAGGTGCTACAACAGTTTGAAAATAATATACATGGTCCATTTCAACATTTTGCAGCTATACAAGGAACTGAATGTATTGATTTTTTTACTCTTTGGGAAGGAGTATGCACATATATCTTTTCATTTTTAGATTATGTTTTTAGATTAGAGTATGTTATTATTAAGAAGAATTCATATAATAATTCTACTTCATTAGATGATGAGCTACAAGGAGTCTCTCCTCTTCCTTCTAGCAGGTGACTAGGTTCTAGTGCATGATCATGGATTTTACAACTTCTTCATCAAGTTCTTCCACCAGAAGTAGTCCAGTAAAATCATTCAAGTGAATAAAAGTAAATAATGAAGACATTTTTTTCATATTGTTCCTAGTCCATTCTTGAGGGAGGATTTTCACCATGTGGTTTTGCCTCTTTCCTCACTTTTCATGACAAAAATAATTGTAAAGGGTTCCATACTCTTGTCACTAGGAACTATATGCATCTATATTTCTGATTATTTTAGATAATCCATAATAAATTCATCCTTATAGGGGGGTTTCAAAATATTATAAACCCACTCAATACTTAGTATAACAATAATTAATCATTTCTGGTTAATTTCCTATGCAGTGGCCTAGATTGTTTGTATGCACTTGGACAACTTGGTCAATACTTTCCATATATACCCAAGAGTTCCTTCATATTTATTCTGGTTAGATTCTACCAACTTTATTGACTTCCCAGATTAGTAGCTGTGCCTTCCTACAGATTTTGTCTTTATACTATTTTATTCCTGCTTTTCAATGGAAAAGGTAAAGCTAGTCAACTAGGAAATTGTTATCTTTTGTGGTCAACCCATCCTCCATGATTTTCTCTCTAGATTCCATTATTAGAATTTTTTCCCATCACTCATGGAAACTAACTCATGCTTTATCCAATTCGTGAGATACTTGACTGATTTGGAAAGTGCTTTAGTCACCTACGAAGGTTTATCATATTTAGTAAGTCTTGTTTATGAGCTAGCATGACTTGTCTCCTAACAAACTCAATTTTACCTCTTAAGGATGTATTTCTTATGTACACCATGTTGATCAATAATACATGGAATCATTATGGATCATTCTCCTCTTCTCTTGCGATTCAGTCTCATTATTATTCTCTCTATTCTTCTCGTGCATTCTTATGAGAAATATCTTGTAGCTTTATCTTTATCCCGTGTTTCCACATGGTATTAGAGCCTAAATTTCTACATTGAGGATGGGTGATGTGAACCCAATGGATCACTTCACTTGAGAACCCATTGTAACGAGGATAAATCCATATAATTCCTCAAGGGATAAATAATTGCTATTTGTTAATAACTCATATATTGTAGTGTGATACAATGGGAGTGTATAAAAATACATGTAAAAGATGATAAGTCTTCTCCTTTGTTAAAAGGTATTAATATCATTGATTACGATTTAACAATTATTGAATATTATCCTAAATGACTAATTTTATAATATACATGTTTATATATTATTATATAGATCATGTAATATACTTTAGGCATTTTGCAAGTCTCCCCCCCTTAAAAATACTTTGTCCTCAAAGCATTGTCAAGGAGACTTCTGATGATAGAATGAAAATTTTATTTGTAGATTTCAGTAATTAGTAAGGATGAGGACATGAGACGATATGATGTTCATAGTATTGAACAATAGTGTTGCATTAAAAAAGGAGCAATCCATCCTAGATGGATTCTTTCTAGAACTTCTCGACGATAAGATTCTGTAGACGATCTTCTTTGTTGTTGGATTTGTTTTGTATAGGGCCTTGGATGGTTTGATATGTAAGAAAAATATTGGAATTGATAAGTTAATACTTGTGTGCTCAATTTTTTGTAATTAGGTAGCTAATGTGATATCCTGATACATTGGTCCTTCATAAACTGTGGTTTAAACTTTCCACGATGTACTTGAGTTGACATGTTGAGATTTAAAATTTTGTTTTTTAATTCTTTGACAACATGTTTATTAGTATTAAGATATGGAATGTCGATTCTCACTAAATTCGTTGGTATCAACATGTTGTGGATTACTCATTGAATTCAATTTCTAGATGTTCCTTCACTATTAAAACTTTCATTTGCAATAACACTCTAAATTTGAGTTTCAAGTCCTTTTGTTGAGGTCCCTTTATCTACAATTTCAATTTTTAAAATATTCTTTGATTCAATTGGATCAGTTAAGGTTCCTTTATCCACCTTGAATATTAATCTAACCTTACATTTTACTTTTTTTTATTTCCTTAATTAGTGTTTGATTAGGAAATTTCAAACAATTTTTTTCCTTGCCTTTATCTAACAATATATTCTCCAGTTGTTTCTTGGAATCAATTTTCTTTTGTGATTCTTAATCACATTGAATTGCAACGTATTCCACAATGTCTATATCTTCATGTGAACAATATTTTGTGTATGTTCAACATGAAATGATGCAATGCTATCCTCTTCTTCTTATAAAAGAATGACAAAAATTTCTTCTTTACATTTAGAATGAATTACCCTAATGATCCCATCTAGTTAGGACCTAGAACTATGTCATAATATTCAATTAACATAGTAGTAACCTTGAATTGAGATATGAACTTATAACCACCATAACCACCAAATGTTAGTTGTAAATCTCAAATATATATTTATATATTTTATCATTGTTGAAAGTGTATTTCATTTTAGCTATGCTTATTTATAGGATTAATAATTGATTTTCCAAGTTAACGTTGATGTAATTTTTGTCATCATAAAGAGAAATCACAATGGTGATATCTCTTCTTTGAATCCCCCCCTTAAATTTTAAAGCGCCAAGAGACTTTTCATAAGTGTGAAGAAATCTTTCATTTTTCTCTTTATTAAAATCCATTTTATTTTTTCCTTCTAAAACTTAAATACTTTAAATATTCTTATACTCTTTTTTCCTAAATAAGGTTAGAGTGAAATTACACTAACAATATATTAAACTCTACCCATTTGGAAACGTTGGGATGTATAATAGTGTAACCCTTCCAAGTTATTTTCTCTATAATAGTTTTTGTAACATACCTAAAATTCCTCAATGTAAATTCTGGGAAAATGTGGTAAATTTTTTTCTTGATTTTACTATGTTCAACAAGTCAACTATGTTAGTCTCTTGAAAGTGTGTAATCCTATAATTGTAAACAATACTATCATTTTCATCTATTCATATAAACAAACTGTAATTTAATTAAATTAAGTTCCACTAAGTAGTTGACAAGAGGGATACACTAATAACCATATTAGTACAAGAATAATGATAAGAACTTATACCATAGATGTAGAATGAATTTTTTTTTCAATTAAGAACCATAAACTACAATCACTCTAATACAATTCTACATAAGCGAATCTTATTCAAAATAGGTACAATCGTTACATTAGTCGCTAGACTATTCCTCGAATGGGATATTGATTACACATTAACCCTTTGTTTTATTTGTCATTGACCTCCCTCCCTACAAGATTCCATAACTGTACTCGTACTATTGGGTGCAACCATCAAAGATAATGCATGAGTCTCAATTTTTTTCAAGAGTTATCTCGATGTCTATCGCAGCCTCGGGACACAGTTTCTGCACCCACCACTTGAATTCATGCAACCTCAACATAATTGTTAGAACAAGATAAATTAAATCCATATAACAAAGTATACTATTAAAGAACTAATTAAACATGTACACCTCTAAATAATTAAATTACTCTACATTGCCTTTCTTAGATACATCCCAATTCCCTTCCATCAATCAGTCATAGATTCTGCATCCAACACTCAAAATACATATTAGTGCTATCAAATATGTAAGCTGCATGATAATTTCTGAAAACAAAATTAAACATTATAGGTACTTCTTTAATGTTACATTAGCCTGGGCGACTGAAAGTGTGTCTACGACTTTCCTCCTAACCGTAGGCTTCATCTAATGTATGTTTGTTTGTCTAAAGCCACCCTTGAGCTGGGCGACGAATCCACTAAGGTTCAAGGTTATAGGAAGAAACCCTTGAGAATTAAAGTTTAGTTAGTATTGAAGTCAAAAGGATATTGGGTCTAGTCAGTATTAGAATTAAAATCCTTAGTCATCATAACAAACTATTAAACATGTCAAATCCTTCATCAAACTTTATTCATGAATACAAAAGGACATGTCCTCTATACTGCTTAAATGGATGGAATCTAACCAAAACTCCCAAGGTATGAATTTCATAATAACCTTAAGTAAAAATCCTCACGATAAGCCTAAAAAGATGATTTAATATAAAAGTCTCACTAATATAATAATTCATCCTTATATATATTTTCTATCATTTTCGTATAACCCAATGTTAATTATGTTAATGCATGAATCCATTTTACTTCCACATGATGGACATAAATGAAGAATGATTTGACTTACCATGAGCAACCCAAAGTGACATGCATGCTATAATGATACATACAGACACACACAGATGAGGGATTTCATTTATGGAAAGTATAATTGTATTTTATGCATAAAATTAGAGTGTTTTAAAATCATTTAGTAATGTGAAAAAACCTAACTTCTTTAACATTGAAACTTCAAAACATAAAGTAAATTTTCATTCTCTTCAAATTGACTAATCTATTTCAATAACTTCAAAAGACCTTCAAAAGTGGTCTTTTGTTTAGATCCTTCAATACAAGTAACCTGAACTGGATTGTGACAGTTGTCATGGAATCCATGCTTAATGATATGGACCTCAAAAATGTACTTCACCTTTCTAAATAAGCATTCAAGAAGACATTTTCAGACTATAAAATGAACATTGTGTAGTATATACCCCCACAACCATGGGAAAGATCAACGCAGCTATATTGCAGAATATGGTGAAATCGTTTTGTATGCAACAATCCATTTATAAAAAATGAAGCATCAATTTCCATATTTTTAATAGAAACATAGGCATAGAATGCTTCTTCCAGATCTTTAATAAAACATCGACATAAACAACACTCTATATTTTTAATAAAACACAGGCACAGAAATGCTTCCTCCATATCTCTAAAGAAAACAAAGCATAAATTCCATATCCACACAACCGCAGGAAATGATATACATTCAGATCAGGCTATTAGTCAACAATCAGGAAAAGATATACAATCAGATATGGTTATCAGTCTACACACATGAAGAGATAACCAAAAAAAGGATCTTTGAATTATGAAATAACATCATTCCAAAACAAAATAGCAGAGTTAAAATAATGCTATTCACGGCCAAAGGAAGATCCAATCCGAATGGATCTGGTATCCAATTTAAAAAATTATACGATCCCATACCAAAATTTAGTAAAACACATGTATCAAATCTACAACCTCTATTCAGATATAAGATATGAAGCTTATAAGGAATCACAACATTCAAAGATCTGATCAGAACGAATCTATTCAACCATATAAGGAAAAATATTACCAGACAATGGAACTGGACCGTACCTGAATGCAAACCTAGTTAAGAAGATCGCCCATGATCTGAAGTCGTTTGCAATTTATGAAACACACATACATCGGATTTCCCCGAAGTTTTTCCACACATTAGATATGAAATTTGAATGCCAACCTAGTTAAGAAGATCGCCCATGATCTGAAGCTATTTTTCCCCGGAGTTTTTCCATGCACCAGATCTGAAATATCGAAGTTCCCCATAGTTTGTCCATGCATCACATATGAAATATGAATTCCAACCCAGTTAAGAAGATCACCCACAATCTGAAGCTGTTTTCCTCGTAGTTTTTCCATGAATTTTTCCTACTTAAGTATTCATAAAAATTGCACATTAAGTCATTCAATAGTCTATTTATTAGGAGAATCGTTAATATGTGTTTTATTGATGAATTACACATTAAGTCATTCAATAGTCTATTTATTAGGAGAATCGTTAATATGTGTTTTATTGTTTCATCATGAAGTTGAACAACTTTCAACAACACTTTTTGTTGATAAATAAAACTCTCTCCTTTGAGTTTTTCATCTTTAACAATTCTCTACTGAGCATTGAACTCTCTCTCGAGTTGCTGACACCAATTGGACTTATAGGATAAACTTTGAGGTTGCTCTCCATTTTGATTGCTAGTAAAAAAAATTTCCCCTCAAAAACAACAAACAACGTACTGTTTTACAAATGTCAAACTTTATGCCTATGTCTTGCCATTGATATCACAGACTCTTTCATAATTCCCCTCAAGCCTCCTCGCTTGAGTCCAGGAATTTCTTTTCCACCCAGCCTCCCGCTTGAATCCAAGAAAAGTTACTTTAGCAAATTTGAGCTGGATTCTCAATTTTTCCCCTTGGTGTTGCCTCAGAGAAAGGTTCTTTTCCCCCCAAGGCTTCATTGTTGGGTCCAGGAATTTATTTTCCACCTAGCTTCCTGCTTGAGTCTAGGAAAAGTTCTTTTAACCACCAGCCATTTATTGTTTCGTGCATATTTGATAATTACAACATGCAACAAAATAACATAAAAAAGGTTCACAAGTTTTTCTTACTCATGCTTTAATATATATGTTCATGAGTTCATTGATCTTTATTTATATTCTTACCATATGCTTACCATGCATAATATATTGCGCTCTTGTCTTTCATCAAGTTCCAAGAATATTGACCATATGCCAAATTCACTTGTTAGTACCACTTTGTGTAACAAAAATTAAATTGTGTAAGACATCTTTTCCCCAAACATAATAAGAAGTATCATGATCATCTCAATTAAACATTCTCTTTTGGATCCTTCTATCCATCCTTACGTCATTGTTCAACAAGATACACAATTTTATTCGCACATAAATTTATAGGGAAATACATACGTGCATTGTTTACAAAAAGAACTACAATAGATTTCTTGACCATTAAAATAAATTCACGATAGCCTCTTTTCTATGTAAATACTAACTCTATATATGTAAGTAACAACACTATATATATAAGTAACAACAATTATCTGCATATATATATATTTGCATAAAGATGACCGCATACCTTGTTAAGGGTGACCACATATCTCCCTTTTGTATGACATTCTTATGCCAAGGTACAAGTTTACTTGTGCTAACACATATCAGTATTACACTCAATAAATCATGAACTGCATATATCAAAATGAAATAGGTTGTCAAGGTATCCATGTATATGGCATATACCCCTATCTCATAATTCTTGATCACTCAAAGTATCCTAACATCCATAGTAAAGATTGTTGTAATAAGAGTATATATAAATCAAATCATACATCTTATTATAAGCATCCTTAGAATACACATGTATACTTGTTTAAGTAATTCTAACCGTTATCCTTTTGTTGAAATGACAAACAAGGGTACAAGCGTGTTCTGATGTTACACATTAGTTTACAATCGCTTATCCTATCTAGTCACCTACGAGAATGAAACAAGGAGAATCCTACCAGTTATTCTCCGGACAGTTTCCAATTCAATATATTTTGGAGAGTCCCTCATTTTACCATAAGAACTTTACCTTTAAACACTCACAACTAGGGTGACTTTACAAGAACCTAATTTATCAAGTCTTAACTCCAATAGTCTAACTATTCCAATTGTTTTTAATGATTCCTTTCCTATCCATTAATGAAACTAACTGTGGAGTATGAAGAGACATTCCTTGACTAGTATTTACCCAAAAGGATCATTAAGATATATAATGAAACATATACAACGCTCACGTGCTATGCCATTATAATGCTTTAGCAAATGGAACATACTTACTTGCAATTCAAGATGGTTTGTCGGTTACCTCTTGTCGATCCTTGGTAATGATATTTTATGCTTGTTCAACAACTTATAATCATTTCCTCCAACTGAGACCATATAGGCCCGAGTGTCTGTAACCTCGCCCTGATACCCTTTGTAACATACCCAAAATTCCTTAATGTAAATTCTGGAAAAACGAGGTAATTTTTTTTCGCTTTTACTATATTCAACAAGTCAACTATGTTAGTGTCTTGAGAGTGTGTAATCCTATAATTGTAAACACTACTATAATTTTCATCTATTCATATAAACAAGCTGTAATTTAATTAAATTAAGTTTCATTGAGTAGTTGAAAAGAGGGATACACTAATAACCATACTAGTACAATAATAATGATAAGAACTTATACCTTAAATATAGAATCACGTTTTGTTTGCAATTAAGAACCGTCAACTACAATCACTCTAATACAATTCTACATAAGCGGATATTATTCAAAATAGGTAGAACCATTATATTAGTCACTAGACTATCCCTCGAATTGGATAGTGATTACACATTAACCCTTTATTTTATTCGTCATTGACCTCCCTCCTAACTAGATACCATACTTGTACTTGTACTCTTGGGAGAAATCGTGAAAGATGATGCATGAGTCTCATTATTTTTCAAGAGTTATCTCGATGTCTTTCGTAGCCTCGAGACACAATTTTTGCACCCACCACTTGAATTCATGTAACCTCAACATAATTGTTTTAACAAGATAAATTAAATCCATATAACAAAGTTTATTGTTAAAGAACTAATTAAACAGGTACGCTTCTAAACAATAAAATTACTCTGCACTGTCTTTGTTAGAAACATCCCAATGCCCTTCCATCAACGAGTCATAGATTTTGCATCCAACACTCAAAATACATATTAGTGCTATCAAATATGTAAGCTACATGATAATTTCTAAAATCAAAATTAAACATTATAGGTACTTATTTAAGGTTACATTAGGTTGGATGACTGAAAGCGTGTCTTGAATTTCCTCCCAACCGTAGGCATCATCTGACATATGTTCGTCTGTCTAAAGCCACCCCCGAGTTGGGCGACGAATCCACTAAAGTTTAAGGTTATAGGAATAAACTCTCCTGGGTTCAAGTTTAGATAGTATTGAATTCAAAAGGATATTGGGTCTAGTGATTATCATACTTAAATTTCTTATTCGTCATAACAAACTATTAAACATGACAAATCCTTCATCAAACTTTATTCATGAATCCAAAGAGACATATCCTCTATACTACTTAAATGGATAGAATCTAACCAAAACTCCCAAGGTATGAATTTCATAATAACCTTAATTAAAAATCATCACGATAAGCCTAAGAAGATGATTTAAAATAAAATGCTCACTAATATAATAATTCATATATCTATTCTAACCTTTTCATATAACCCGATGTTAATAATGTTAATGAATGAATCCATTTTACTTCCACATGATGGATAGAAATCAAGAATGATTCGACTTACCATAAGCAACCCAAAGTGACATGCATGCTATATAATACATACACATGCACATATATGAGGGGTTTCATTTATGGAAAGTATAATTGTATTTTATGCATAAAATTAAAGTGTTTTAAAAACATTTAGTAATGTGAAGAAACCTAACTTCTTTAACATTGAAACTTCAAAACATAAAGTAAATTTTCAATTTCTTCAAATATATTAATCTATTTCAATAACTTCAAAAGTGGTGTTTTGTTTAGATCCTTCAATACAAGTAACATGAACTGGATTGTGACAATTGTCATGGAATCCATGCTTAACAATATGGACCTCAAAAATGTGTTTTACCTTATCTAAATAAGCATTCAAGAAGACGTTTGCAGACTATAAAATAAACATTGTGTAATATATACCCCCACAACCATGGGAAAGATCAACGCAACTATATTGCAGACTATGGTGAAATTGTTTTGTATGCAACAGTCCATTTATAAAAAAAGAAAGCATCAATTTCCATATTTTAATAGAAACATAGGCATAAATGTTTCTTCTAGATATTTAATAAAACGCCTACATAAACAATAATCTATATTTTTAATAAAACACAGGCATGGAAATGCTTCCTCCAGACCTCTAAAGAAAACAAAACATAAATTCCATGTCCACACAACCACAAGAAACGATATACATTCAGATTGGGATATTAGTCAACACTCAGGAAAAGATATACATTTAGATATGGTTATAAATCAACACACATGAAAAGATAACTAAAAAAGGATCTTTAAATTATGAAATAACATTATTCCAAACAAAATCGTGGACTTAAAACAATGCTATTCACTGCAAAGGAAGATCACTGCAATGTTACAGTTTTTCTGAGGTGTTCTGAGGTGATGTTACAGTTTTCCTTACTGTAGTAGAAAAAATATTATTTTCTTACTATATTGAAAATAGTTTTTTCTTACTACGGCAAGGGTTTTTCTTACCTAGTAAAAACATATTTCTTTCTTATTATAGGAAATATAATTTATTTTCTTACTGTAGTAAAATTGTTTTCTTCTTAGTAAGTAAAATGGATTTTTTTCTTACTGCAATAAAAGTGATTTTTTTTTAACATTAGTAAATAATAACTTCTCGTTGTTTATTTACTTCTGGGTGGTAAATATAATTTTTTATTTCATTTTATAAATATATTTACTTTGTTTTTCTTTCTCTATTTTTTTTTACTTTTCCCCCTATGGGACACAAGCCTTGAGTTAAAACCTTTTATTTTCTCTTATTCTTTTATTTTTCTTATACCCCATGAGAAACTTCCTTTATTTCTTCAAACATCAAACAATTGTTTAGTAAATGAATGGAGCCACAATCCTGCATAGTTTTTCTTTTATTCCATTGGAAAAATAAATTGAGCATACACAGGTCAATATACCAATTCAAGTGAATTCAATGACTCACTTCACTTGAGAATCCATTATAATTAGGATAAATATATATAATTCCTCAAGAGATAAATACTTATTATTTATTAATAAATCATATATATATATATATATATTTTTATACATAGATGTGTATACAAATACATGTAAAAAATGATAAGTCATGTTCTTTGATAAAATGTATGAATATAATTAATTATAAATGATAATATTGATGAATTATTACCCTAAATGATTACTATTATAATATTCATGTATATATATTATTATATAGATGTGATACAGTTTAGGTATATTACAATGGGTGAAGGTGACTTGGTTACAGAGTATCTAAATGCATTTAACATTGTTATCAGCAAGTTGTTTTCTATAGATATCAAAATCATTGAGGAGGAAAAATGCATCAGTCTATTTTTTTTTCAGACTCCTAGGATAGCCTAGTCATGGCTATTGGAATCAACATTACCACATTGAAGATTGATGATGCCATAGCATCTCTATTATCTAAAGAGATGAGATGAAAGAACGTGGAAGGTACAACCCATGAATCCTTGATGGTACAAGGTTGACCAATAGATAGAGGAAAGGGAAAAACCTTTGCTAAAATATTGAAGTCGAGGGGTAGAGTTAAGACCAAATCCCTTTTTCCAATGAAAAAATATTTCTAGCAATGTGGTAAATTCAGGAATTATCAATGGAACTATAAGTAGATAGAATTCGAGAAAGGATTTAAGGGACTAATGAAGGTTAGTTGGATGATGGTAAGTATTAATAAGAGGAGAAAGGAGACGTATATTTTTCCTCCACAAGTACATAGTTAGATCAAGACACTTAGCATATTGAATCTAGAGCATCATATTGGCCTCCACAAGTACATGGTCAGATCACGACAATTGGTTGATCGAATCCAGTGCACATCATATGACGGCTGACAGAGAGTGGTTTTGTGAGTATGTGATCGATGGTGGTGATATCATGTTGGGAGATGAATCAGTGACAAGAATAGTTGGATGAGGTAAGGTTTGAATGAATATTAAAGACATAATAATGGGAACACTTCCATAAGTGCTGCATATTCTAGGAATGGATTGAAACCTGATAGTGGTAAGTAATATGGGGAATGTAGGAGTACATTCTATATTTATGAAATATGCATGCAATATGGTGTGAGTAGTGATTCTACTGATGAGAGGTGTTAAGATGGGAACCCTATAGAAACTATTTGGTAGAAAAGACACCAAAAAAGTGTTATTGTGGTGTGTCTTGAGTATGGTGGAACATCTTCTTGTCTAATCATCTCGAACATGTTGTGGCATTAACAGATGCTATATATGGGTTATAAAGGTCTTCATCCTATTCATAGCAAAGTTATGGTCAAAGGTATCCCTGATTGATCTAAATAATCTGAGTTGTATGAACATTGTATTTATGGTAAACATAGTCATGTAAGGTTTTCATTTGGTGCTATTAGGGATAAATAAATATTAGAGTTAATACATAGTGAAGTGTTTGAACTAGTGTTAGTCCCTCACTAGAAGTATCTCAGTATTATGTCTCTTTCATAGATGATTTCTCTATAATGACATGGTTTTATTTTATGAGAAAGAAATATGAGGATTTTGAGAAGTTTCAAGAGTTCAAATATCTTTTGGAAAATTATACTGGTAAACTAATCAATGTGTTGAGAATTGATAACATTGGAGAATTCTATGGAAAAGCTTTCAACCAGTTTTGTAGATAACATGGTGTATGTCGACAAAACACAACTCCATACACACCTCAATCGAATGGAGTTGCTAAAAGTATGAACAAAACGTCGATGGTCAAATTGATGAGCATGGTTAGTGGTGTAGGAGTTGCACAAGAATTCTTGGAAGAGGAAGTCAACATGATATGTTCCCTAGTGAATATGTCTCCATTGAAAACTCTTGTTAAGAAGACTTTGTATGAGGAATGGGCTAGTAAGAAATCCTCTCTTACATGTCTCATATTGTTTGAGTGTGACACATTTGTGCATGTCCCAAAGGATAAATGAACTAAATTTGATATCAAGTTAGAGAAGTGCATCTTCATCAGATACGATGATGGAGTGAAAGGGTATAAGTTCTGGAACATAGTGACAAGGAAGGAAATTTACAGTAGAGATGTGATCTTTAGAGAAGTTGGAGGAAATTCTAAGGATGAAGATGATAAAAGAGAAAAACCAGAAAATAAAACGTTTGAAATGAATTCAATGAAATTTTGGATTCAGGAGATTCAATTGAATCCGATGAAGAGGTGGAAAAACAAACGCTAGATGTTAGGAATTTTGGTCGAACAATACAATAACTAGAAAGGTATAGTCCACTTGAATTTTTCTTTTATTTTTCATTATCTTCCATAGAAGATGATCCCAGGTCAGTAAAGGAAATGATTGACTCAATAGAGGGAAAAATATGGAAAATAACTATGGAAGAAGAAATGTAGTCCTTGAAGAAGACTTCAATATGGGATCTAGTCATATTACTGAATGGAAGGAAACTCATGGGAAGTAAGTGGGTATTAAAAAAAAGTGAAATGCAGTAGGTCAATTCAATAAGTACAAAGCGGGACTAGTAGCGAAAGAGTGTTCTCAATCCGAGGGAGTCAACTATAGTGAAATTTTCTCACCTATTTCTAGCTTATATTCCATAAGGGTACTAATGTACTTAGATGCAAAAATTGATCTTGAGATAGCACATATGGATGTAAAGACAACATTTTTTTATGGTTATATTAGACAAGAGATTTATATGAAGCAACCTGAAGGTTTTATAGTGGATGGAGAAAAGTATTGTGTCTGTAAGATCAAGAAGTGTTTTTACAGTCTAAGGCAATATCCTAGGATATGGTATTAGAAATTTGATATGTATATCCTGTAGATGGGGTTTGTGAGAAGTTAGGTTGATCACTGTGTATACTGGAAGAACATTGGTGGTCATTTCATATATGTATTTTTGTATGTTAATGACATGTTATTGGTTGGGAATAACATGGATCTAATAAATGAGGTGAAGCTACAGTTATCCTCTAAATTTGGCATGAAGGATCTTAGAGTATCAAATTTCATTCTTAGAATGGAAATAGAGAGAGAATTAGAAGGTAGAAAGACCTAGTTAAGTTAAAAGAAATATGTTGAGACAATACTAAAACATTTCAAAATGAATGAGAGTCAACAGGTCATGGTGCCTATTCTTATAGGAGTGAAGCTATCTATTGAACAATGTCCGAAGGAACGAAAGAAAATGCGTACATGTTACATGTTCCCTATTCCAGTGTTGTTGGTAGTATGATGTATGCTATGGTCTATACATGACCAGATATTTCCCATGTAGTGGAAGTATTGAGAATGTCTATGTCAAAACCTGGAAAAGAGCATTGGACCATAGTTAAGAGAGTGTTGAATTATCTACCTGAAACACCATATTATGCAATCTATTATGGATGAGAGCTTGAGGACAACAAGAAAACCTTAATGTACATGGTTTTGTCAATTTAAACTAGGCTGGAGACATCATCTACAAACGATCGACTAGAGGATTTGTGTTCAATATATTAAGTGGAGAATTCAGTTGGATAAGTAGAAGGAAATCAGTCATTGCACTATTGACTACTAGAGTTGAATACATAACAACTACTCATAATTGTAAGGAAGATGTTTGATTGCAAGGATTGTGTTCAAATGTTGGATTCAAACAACATGTTATTAGGTTGGCCCTTGTGACAGTTACAGTGAAATATTTCTAGAGAAGAATCCAACATATCACTTGAAGACAAAACACATTGATGTTCAATACCATTTTGTGAGGGATATGGTGGTGAACCAAAAGGTATTACTAGAAAAGGTAGACATTGTGATGGATGTTGAAAAATAATTGACCAAGTCAGTAAACATAGAGAAGTTTCCTTAGTGTAGGGAAATGATGGGCTTGTTATTGTTATTAGGAATATAGCACCTTCTACGGACATAAGTTGTTCCTTTGGTATGAATGGTTTAGATCCAGAAGAAATGAGTAACAACTAGATTGAAGACTTTCCCTAGAAACTGTAAATGTCTGGAATAAAATCTCTGATGGAAGACCTGTAGACCTACAAAAGCACATCAAACATATAAAAACATCAAAGATACTGTAAAACTATCCATAGATCCATATCAGTGACTAAGGAATCTGATAATATATACGTGAGATTATAACACAACAGATATATGGGAAGGAAATCAACTTTGCATTAATAGATGAATGAAAGAGCTTACAACCATTTTTCCTTAGTGTCGATGCACTCCTTCACAATATTAACAACTCACCCCCGATAGCTCCAACTTGCTCCTTTATGCTCTCTAATGGATTAGGCCAGGATGTTAATTTAGCAGCATAACTTTACTCTTTTCTTCTCTCCCCAACCATGGAGTATGAGCCTGGTTTTATCGGTCTCAAATGGATAGGAATGGTTGAGAAATATGTGGGTGAGGTGGCCATGAGATCCTTAAAGCATGGATCTCGAGATTAACTGACCCAGGTGAGTAGGGATAAGGCTAGACACGAAGCTTTTGTTCTAGAAGCTTCATGAAACCTTCTTTTTTCACTTTTTACCAATGTACCACTTATACTCCCTTATGACATAGCGGTGCAAGGTGAGAACCGCACCAAAGACAAAGGTTAAAGGCAGCGACATCGCTTGGTTTCCACTTAACTTGGGTGGTGCTGCATAAGGTACCGCTTATATGCTTAACAGTAAGAGCGGTGTTAGAATTTTGAATGTAGGATCAACATTTAGAGCACTGCTTTCACTTCAATGTTTCAATATTAAGGGAAAATAAAGGTGTTAGAGATCTTATCACATGCTGGTGACATGATTTGGGTGTAATGGTTATATCCTGCTAAAGTGAACTGAAATTATGAATATCATGTTTATGCAAAGAATATAACAAGTGGAAGTATGTTTGAAATGTTATATTCTTTGCATGTGGTGGATAGGAAAAGTCGATAGTCAACTGGTACAAGTTGGATAATATAATTCAACTAGATTTGGAGGTGAGAGATGGTGGAACTCTAGTCAAATAATTGATCAAAATAGTTGTTTGGTCGAAAGGAAAATGACCAGTCGACTAGAATTCGATGGAATGGTTGGAATATCAATGAGAAATTGACCAAAAGTTGACCCAATCAAGTCAATTGTAAGAGAATAACTAAAAGTGGTTGGAATTTATGGATTTTCATTAATAAGAAGTTGGTTGTCTTGTATATATAAATAAGATGAAATCGATATGCATGAAGTACAATAGTCTCATGGCATGATGTAATAAAGTGTGGTTTGTGGTCTAGCAAGTCATGACTGTAAACACATGTTTTTTAATGTTTGATTAATAGATGAGTGGAAGCTCACTAGTTTGGTTGTTTTCCTCCAAGAGAGAGGTTTCCGAGGTAATCTATGTGTAATGTGTTAATGTTGTTATGTACCATTCCCTTATGTGAATGAAATTAACTATATGAATCAAATTGAAAATCCATTGTTATCGGTATTAAGAACCAACAATAACATATAATAAAATCCTTGAACATGATAGAGGATGTGTTGACATAGAACCTTTTCCTATGATTATCCAAGGGATTTACAATATTGGAAAGTCTTACTTGATTGTTTCTATTAAACATGCCTTAAAAATCGATTCCCTTCCTCATAAGATCCCCTTGAGTCTTTTGTTCTCTACTGATGTTGCAACACTTAACATATTTGCATCAATTAAATACACTTTGCACTTCATTTAAGAGTTAGGGAATGACCAATTTAGAAGGGTCATGTTTTATTACCTTCCAATAGGAGATAGAATAGATCAAATACATCTAGGTATCCATGTTATGAGTTTTGTAGGGAGGAATTTGTCAATTTACAAATTGATTCTCCACATCATCAAGCTTTTCGTAAAAATTCTATTTTTTTTTGGGAGGTAGATCTTAGATATTTGGACCAAATTCCTCTTGCTATGGATATACTTTCATATACATGTGAAATTCATGAGAAAAATTTATGGAAATTATTAAGAATTATTGCAAGTCTTGATATAATGTTCATGCAAGAAAAAAAATACCATGATTAGAAATGTTTTTGACATGTGCTATTGAATATTAGAGATGAAATTCAAATGGTAAAAGACTTAAAATGATTAATGACAAGTACATATACCAAAATGGATGGTTTCCTAATAGATTCATTTAATAAGGTTGTAGATTTGCTTGCAATAAATTATTATGTACACAATCACAATATAAGCATTGTTTAAGATCCATGATATTCCCTATTACACGAAGTGTTGCTACAAGAGTAATTAGAATCTACTCCATCGAAGTAGATGAAGAAAAATTGAACAATGAGTGTCGTATTTGTTTTTGTAGTTAGGGTGATTGTTACTTCAAACAAGTTTATGGATTAATGTAGGACTTGTGAATGGCACACTTGAGGTAGTTGAACAAATTGTGTATAATCTTGGAACATCCCCTTGTGAACCAACCACATATATGTTTTAATATGATTTGATAAGTATGCAAGGGTTCCATGGGATGAATTATTCCCTAAGACTATGCCTATTATAAATATGGAAAAAGATAAAGATTTAGAATTTCCATTGAGACTTTACTCGATATTAACAATCAAAGTCCCATGGATAGACATTAAATAAAGAAATTATTAATATTAGAAAGACACATTAGTATGGTCTCACTTTTAGTGCAATATCTCAAGCAAAAACTTTGGATGTAATTTTAGCCTTCATATTGATATGATCAATATAAAGAAATGAGAATGTGCATGTGATTGTGTCTAAGAGAAATTATGAAGTCTAAGAGATATTGAGATCAATTACTATGTAATATATGAACTATTCAATATCTCCCATCATATCATTATATTCATTTTGTTATTATTAAACTTTGTAATGATATCAATTTCTTATTTATGAGATTCTATATATATGAAAGGTCGCAACCAAGTCAAACATCAATTTGGTGTATGAGACCCTCTTGTTTGTGGGATAGGGGACCCCCCTCTAGCAGCAATTTAATTGCTAAAGTCTATAGATGCGTAAGAGCAGCTAAGTGGGCATAATGGTCAAGAACATGTGTTATCTCCATGGAGGTCGTAGGTTTAAAAATGGTGATGGGTAGGGTTGATTATTGGCCCCTTATGACAAGGATCAAAGATTAGGAACCCCCTAGGATAGATGTTTACCCTAGTGGGCTTTAGGGCATCTCAACCGCTACCAAGTCACAAATTACTTGAATATCTGGCTTGCGGGCTACTCGATATATCCTCTTGGAAGATTGCTATTCCCATGGTTAAAAAAAGTCTATAGAGGTGTACATACCCTACCTCCTCCTAATTTGAACCTATGACCTCCTAAGAGGAAACACATGTTCACACATACATACACACACACATATTCATATCATTTTAATATTTCATATATAGAAAAAATCAAATTTATTGAAGTATAAACTTTTACTCAAATTTTGTATTCTTAAAAAAAATTACACCTCAATGAATTTGATTCTACTTAAAAATATATAATAATAATTGAATAATAATTAAAAACTAAAATTATTATCAAGCTAAATATTTCCAAACAACTCTAAATTCAATATAAATATTTCCAAACAACTCCATAAATTCAAAATATAGCTAAATACAACTTGGCATGGTTACACATAAATATTTCTAAAACAACTCCATAAATTCAAAATGTAGCAAAATACGACTTGACATCAAATCATGTAAAGAAAGGCACAACTCCATAAACTCAAAATATACATGGTCAAACACTTTTTTATGAAATCAAATCATTTAAACAAATGCAAGAATGGCTCGCGTTTATTCAAATAAGAACAAAATAACTGTCAACTCTAAATTATAATGCCTCCATGGTTTATCTAAATCAGAACAAAATAAATGTCAACTCTATTTTTTTTTTTTTATAAATTCGATCTAACAAAAGACTAAATTATAATGCCTCCATGGTTTATCTAAATCAGAGCAAAATAAATGTCAACTGTAATTTTTTCTTTTTTATTCTTAATTCGATCTAAGAAAGACTATATTATAATGCCTCCATGGAAAATAAATGTCAACTATATATTTTTTATTATATTTTTAATTTTTCAACCCAAATTAAAACAAAAAACTGAATCAACCCAATCTAGAATAATCTGTGAATAAAATTATTTTCTATCAATAATTTGAATTTGTCGTGTCGGAAGGTTCTTTCATTCACAAGGGGACTTAGGGTTTGACATTTAGAGTTAGGGCTTTGGATGTCACTGCTGATGCTGCATCCCACTCAACAACAAGAAAAAATATATTTGCAATGCCAGCTCTCCTGTAATAATATTATATTTCAAGTATGATTTAGTCACGCCGATATCGCCTGTCACGGGAGGAAACATCACTTTGCTTATAATTCACTGTAGAAAAAAACCAAACCAGCAGCCTAAACAGCCTGTTTGAAGCTTCTATCTTACCCGGGTAAGCCTTACCTTCTTACCATTCGTCTTTATCTTCAACTGTCCTACCCCGCGTTAGCGTTGAAAGCCATCTCACTTCTCTGGGTATATAGTTGTGCCCTCTCATGTTCCGAGTCTCAATAAATTCGTCTCATTTCAAACTCTATCGTCGTTCTCAGATTCAGCCATCTATTCATCCATATTTCTGAGAAGAAATCTAGTTATACAACGATTTAGATTCAGCCATCGCTTCGTCCTCTAAATCTCTGAGAAGAAATTCATCTGAGAAGAAATCTAGTTATACAACGATTTGTTTGCAGTTATGGAAGGATTGCTACCCTATGTTTACAGGGCCATTGTTCAATACAGGTACAGCCACAGGCTATACGGTGCCCTGGCTTCTCCTGTGGAATCCGGGAGATTTTCTTGGGAATCTGCTTACGTTCACCTGCCTGGGGACTCCGGTAGGTTTGCGTCCGAAATCCATGAATTGTTGGTCGAGGCTCTTCCGTCTTCTCAGATAATTTATAGCCTTTCTGCTTCTCAATCTCTTCATAATTCAAATCACGGCAGGGAAGCCAACAATAACAACGGTCAGATATCTGTAGCAGGCGGTGGCTCTCCTAACACCAAAGTCTCAGTTCCTTCAGTTTCTCCTCCTGCTGCTGCAGCAGCAATATTGCAAAATAGCCAATTGTAGTGTGAGAGTATGCATCAAATAGTCATATATCACACAATGGTTATTGCAAAATTTAATTTGAGCAATTTACCTTTGGTGATCTTGTAGTTACTTAGTGTTTTCAGATTTTGTGACCTGCATAGTTCCAACAACATATTCTGTGATAAAATAAGAGAAAATCTGAGGACTTGTATTTCATTGCATGGACACTCTTTGAAGAACAGAAAATCTGAGGACTTGTATTTCATTGCATGGACACTCACTTTGAAGAAGAGAAAACATAAGGACTTGTATTTCATTGCATGGACACTCACTTTGAAGAAGAGAAAATGGAAAATGTGAGGACTTGTATTTCATTGCTGCATGGACATTCATTTTCCTTACAGATATGGATGTTGAGATAATAATCAACCTGGTTGGTGAACACCATAGATCACAAGTTAAGTGTTATTAATAAGTTATTAGTTAATTGTTCTAACCTTATTCTAGTTAAATGAGTTCTTCATTACAAACTGCTAATTATTCATGTATCAATTAGGAGTTATCCATGCAGTGATCAATGAGTTATTCATGCTTTAGCTACTGGTTATCCATGCATCATTTTTTTCTTCTTCTTTTCACTACCATATAATCAATCTCCACAGCACACTTGTCTCATACTTGTGTAATCTAGAAAAAACATAATACTTATTCATCCCAAAATATTATGAAATAAAACACCCATAAAAATAGTTACACACTAACTCTATTAATAACTAAACCTAGTCAAGTTCATTATCAAATTTATTTTGAGATTTATTATAACATAAATCCATTATATGAACTTAACAAAAAAAATGGATCGTTGAAATCGAATCGGATCTTCAACCACAGAGATAAATTTGATAATAAATCTTTATGGGTTTGTCTTCATAAATTAAACATGTAATTCACTTATTCTTGGATAGTATTAAAAGCTATTTGTATGTTATTATAGGTTAGAAGTCAAGGAAATTATGTGGCCTTGAATCCACATCAAGAAGCATTTGGATACTTTGGAATACCATTGACAATTTCAATATGGAATAGTCATTTGGATACTCGGGAATACCATTGACAATTTCAACTTGAAAAGTCAATGATTCAAAATTTAAAACAAAATTCTAAGCTCAAACAATGCTTACCCTTGTCTTACGACTAAGCAAACATATATATATTAAATAGGGTTACAATATTACATTATAATCACAACTACTGTATAATAATTATAAAAACTTTATGATAACATAATTAAAAAAGACATATTTTTTATATTTATATATGTGTATGAATGAGTTTTTATGAAAATTTCTAACCTACATTGTCCATTTTTGTGTAAACATGATTGTGTTTTAATGTTATTTGATGTAAGTAGTTGAGAAATAAATATTTTTTTCAAAACCATTTGAATATGAATGATTGTATACATAAGCATTTGAATTAAATGGTCAAATAAAGGAGGTTTATTTTATAGTTTAAACCTATTATGATTTGAAATATATATGTGTGTGATTATTTGTATTGAAATTCAGTCAACAATTTATAAGAGTTAATAGAATTACATATATTAATTGTTGATATTGCACAATCTAAATGTCATACAGATATTTGAGAGTATTAAATTTTTTTATACATTTAAAAATTGAATTTTAAATAAAAGGTGACCAAATAATTTATACCCTAATTCAAATAATAATAACTAATAAAAAATATTCAAACTTCACAACTAAAATGATTCTAATATATTGAAAAACCTTATAAAATACATACCATTGAGAAGGATGATTACATGTAGAGCTAAGAGGTTACCAAGCCAAACCATGGTAAAGTGATAAGGAAACAAAAAAATATTATATTATAGGAATGAGACTAAGTTAGATATGAAAAAGACCAAGAACTTTAGTTTGAAATTAAATCAAATCATTAGTCGAAACCATGTGAGAAAGCTTTCATGGGTTATTTTATGCACTCCATTGGAAAAAGTGTTAGAGAATTTTTATCCTCTCCATAGAATCAATCTCTCATGCATGAGTTGTGCATGCAAAAAATCCTTGATTTTATGTATCTAATCCTCCACTTGTCCACTTAGATTACATTATATTGGAACTCTCTTCTCTAACGAGTTATTGTAACTATTATTTGATAGATTAATTAATAATATGTTACTTCGAATTTTGTCTCTTGTCTCCATTATTTTGTTTTGCTTCTTCACTAGATTCCAAATGTTGGGAAACATATCACATGATATTTGAGCCATGGAATCTCTAGGGAGAAGAACAAAATCATGGAGCTCACTCATATTTGGATTTCAGAGGCCATCCAAGTGCAAATATCTGATAAAAATATGTGGACATAAAAATGAAGTGAAATTTGAAGAGGTGTTATGATCTCATAATATTATAAGGAATAATTTCATGTCCCCAACTTTTTGCTATGGATCATTCCATTGGACTAAGGTTTCTAATGTCCTAGGTCACCTAGTCATGTCATGTGAAATCATTAAAGTAGTGGCATGGGTTGAAAAAAATGTTAATTATCATGTCTAAGGTTATGTTAGATGCTGCATTTGGTATAATTGGACAAGGTGATCCCACATGAAGGTTGGAAATCCCTAATAAGAGTTGCAAGTGGAAATTAATATTTATTTGGAAATTGATGTCCACATTTTCCTATGCACTAATTGGCAAAATCTCTTAAGGAAAGTTTGCCCATAAGTTGGGAATAATGCTTATCCAAGGTTTAATGAGTCTAAATGTCTAGATAGCCCAAGGGGGTTCATAGGAGGATGGATGGGGCCCTTATGAGTTGTCACCCTCAAAGGAATATGGACAAACCAATTAAAAAGTATGAAAGCAACAAAAAAGAAGGAAAGAAAAGGTTTCTAGATTTTTGCTAGAAAGGCGAAGTAAGTTATGGAAACAATAAAAAGGCACGAGGGAATTTGATCCAAAATATACAAGTCCCAAATTAGCCAAGAGATGACACACTTGATGAGACACATTGGGTCCACATGAGAAAGTAACTTACCAAAGTTTCCTTATCTCATACATGGCCCGAATTCCTAGAAAGAAAGATCTAGTAGGAGGACAATCCATTAGAAGTTAATAAAAGAGGATTGAACGAACCCATTCCCATTTTCTTTCCATTTTGTTCATTTATCTTGAAGAGATCTGAGATTTTCATTACTTGGGCGATGTTCCCATTGCAAGCAATGGGAGATGTTCCCTTTTGCAACTAATGATCTAGTTGAGAGATTGTGAGATTCTTCAACTAGAAATTGAGGAAAGAACACATAGTTACTGTCATGGAGATTCAATGCATACTTTAAATTTTTTTCATAGGTGTATACAAATTTTTGGTGTGTTGAAATCAAGTTCCAGTATAAGAAGAGATATTGTGGTGTGTTTACAGTGCTAGTTAAAGTTTGGTGTGTGCCGGGATAAGGATCAAGGAGCACCTATGGTTCATGGTAGTAGTTGTTGGTTGTCCTATTGATCATATTTGATCAAAATAAAGTGGAGGGCACACTATAGTTATTTTATCCAAAGTTTGGATTGATTTATATCTTGGGAGTCCATGTATTGTGAAGAAGAAACCATCTCATGGAGCAGTTTGTCTATCATCTCTTCTAAGTAAATATTATGAGTTATGTGGCCATTATTATATCATAGTTTCTTATGATTAGTAGCCTATAGAGTATTCATGAATTTTCATTGTATGTCCTTCCTTTGATAATAAAATGTTGCTGTGATTTTCTAGTAGTTTCGTGTCAAATTGTTATTGCTAAATGTTTTTGTACAAGTTTGCAAATACAATCTCATTTTTGTGTTATGAATCATTTTTAGATGTTTCCATAAATTAGTCCATGGGTGATTTGACTTAGTTAGGGTGTGTTAGGGTCGATACCAACTTCCAAGCATCAATTAGGAAATTAAAAACTATTTGATGGTATTTGGGAAGCCTAATAAAAGAAGTGTTTGGTGTCCAATTTTTGTAGCTGAGCACCTAGTTTTGAGCCTAGTTTTTGGATTTCCAATATTATAAATTTATTGAGCAGGACAAGTTTTCATATTTGAGATATAGTTCCATATTTTTGTTTAATTTTCTCCAGTACTGCATCAAAAGTGAAATTATTTCCACCAAATTCCTCGATAAATTGCCTCTAGTCATATGGCTTAGCCAAATTGTTTGCCTAAGTGTGATACTTCCTAAAAGTGTAAATCATCGAAGCAAATCATTGAGAAAATAATGTAAATCTTTCTATTGTGTGGATATAATTTCTAGGATTCTGTAGATGCCCATGAACCCATGTTTGGAAAAAATAGTGAAGGTTCAGTAGTGTGTGGGAAAAGAGTTTTAATTTCTAGTCCATACCAGTCGAATTCGAGTTAGTGTGCCTAAACCCTATTTGGGTACATTACAATGGTATCATAACAAGGTCCACTACACCTATGAGTTTCAAAAATAAATTTCTAATTATTCAAAGAATACAAAAATGCAGTTATGAGATTTGTACCAGTGGGATATGATAATTTTGAGCAGTATCGAGAAGAAATTATTTACATATATAGAGGCTATCCCATTTCACATGAGGAGGATGATTCCTTATGTGATATCATATACAAAGACAATAGAATGCATAATCCACCAATTTATATCCTTGAGGATGAATTAACATAGCATGAATTAGAAATCATATTAGCAGCAAGTGCTAATATGCCTCACTGTTATCAGTAATATTTGCCATTAGGTGAGGAGTCTTGTATACTACTGTCATTCCAAGATTATTTCACTTATAGGTATCGATTTTGGCCCTAGTGTGTGGATGAGGATTGTTTTAAGAGAACCAAAAGATTTGGATCTCAAAGTGTTATGAGATTTTTTGTTTTTTTCTTCAAACAATGTCTCCAAAACGTTTTGTGGAGAAGAACCATGTGGTTCCTCTAGTGAGCGCATTGTGCGGAAAGAGGAAAGCATAAAGCTAAGGTATGAAAGTAAATCTGATTTTTTTAGTAGCCATATATCTTTGCATCATTACGAAGAATCCCTCACTTCTTGCAATACAAATGATGGCATAGAATTTTCTAATGCTAAAGTGGGTGTTAAGGATGAACTTGGTGTCGTGGAGTTAAGGCACAAGCAATTGGAAATTACATTTCAACCATTAAAAATCATGGACATAATCCTTCTATATAAATTTTACTCAATAATTGAGCATGATGAACATCCTACCGAGTCCAATTCCAAGGAGACTAAAGAATAGTGAAAAATAGAAGGCCAATGCACAACTCAAGATTGTGTTGATAGTGTGGAAAGCGAATCCACTTCTAGATACTCTAGTTTATTTGTTGGTGAATTCAAAAGCATTAATAAGAAGCTTGAGGAAGGATTAAGTTCCCAAGAGAAAGAGGATGGAGAACATACAATAAAAGAAGAAAAACAATAAGATTCACATTTACCATTGGATCTTCCTTGTGAATCTAATGATAGTTGCACAAAGGATGGGGAAAAAATAACAAAATTCAATGGAATAATTTCCCTATGAGCCACATCATTTAACAAATCCATTGAACGTAAGAAAGGAAAAGAGTATGCAATCCTTGAATAATTTTGATGGTACACAATAATTGATGTCATATTTTTGTTGGAAAGCTTCAGGGGAATATGGTAGATTGGAAGAGAAGTATTCAATTTTAGACTTGGAGGAAATTTGAAAAGCAGGGACAACAATGGAAGGTAATTATCTACACCTACTTTCTAATAGATATCATCTTATTAATATTATTGAGATGTATCATTGTTCCATACACGAATATGAAGAGAATATTTATAGACTCTCTCATGAAATACATCTCATCCAGGATTCCTTGATGAGCACTATAATGGCACTTCAAGAATTAGAGGAAGAGGTTGGACAACTACATATGGAGTTAAAAAAACTACACGGTTCCTCCTATGCTATAAAAATCCAATTGTACATGGATAATTGAACACATGATTTGATGGATAAGCCTCACATCATGGTGGAGCATGAGGAACATTCTGATTTGTATATTCTTGAGGAGGAAGATAATAAGCTCCTCCTATGCGAGAGAGATATAGTCATGGAGGAGGTAGATGAGTTTATTCATGTTGGACCAAAAAATAAAAGGGGTTATGCATCCACATGTTTGATGGATGAACTATGTAATGGGTTGAGGTTGGTATATATTCCATCATCCCATACATTTATCAAATCCACAACACATGGGGGTGTGAATGGAACTGAAGATTAGGTAAAAGGATTTTTTTTGAAACTATCACACAAGGACCAAAGACACACATATCTTTTTTTTATTTTGATTTTATGGTCATATATTCAAATTTGACCAATGCACCATTCCATTTTCAGTCATGTGAGCAGCAAAGGAAATTATGGATACTATATGAATCCTTCAATACTCATAGAAGGACATGGGGGTTTCACCTAAGTCACTTGGGTGAGACAAGTAACAACATTGTGAGCCTTAATCATAGAGTGCATATGGCACATGACGAGTTTCATATTTTGTTGGATAGATTCACAGAGATTCAACCCCACATTGAATGTGATGAAATACCCATTTGGTGGTGGGATCTTGACATCCTTTAGAAAGGTATATCATTCAAGAGGACAATGATGTTTGGGAGAGTACACTATATGCAATGGGAACCTGGTATGTATTAGTTTGAGTGTAGTCGTTGGGATTTTTATAGCAGCCTAGTTGTTGGCATTAGAGGGAGAGACATCCTTCATTTTACTGAGTCTATCCATGTGGAGCAGTGGTATAATTTCCTAAGTGGGATACCATTAAATGGATGGAGATAGTATTTTTATGGTTTGGTGGATTGGGAGTCTTCAGAAGATTCCTTATGCTAACTCTATGTAGTGCAGAGGAGGATGTAGTAGACATATTTCATTTCTCATGTTCATTTGGGGCCCTAGGATCATTTTGGAACTTAGTTGTTCAAACTAGTTAGTGGAAGGATGGTATATTTTTCTTGGGTGCCTTTGCAAGCCACCAGCCATGGTGAGATATTAAGTTTTTTCAGGTGTTTCATTTGTTAGACATAGGAGAGGAGGATGAAATTAAAGTATGATAGTGGGATCATTGTGATCAAAGTGGCATAATATAAACATGGTGATCCATTTCTGAGTTTAGATAGGGATCTTAGAGTTATAGTTGTAGAAACGCTTCCAGTAGCATTTATAGAGGGAAGAGTTATTTATGGTTTTGATATGATGAGATTATTAGAAGTCCAGTAATTGGGCCACTAGTTGAGAAGTTGAAGTATAGAGACATTATTCTTGATGACTATAGTGAGAAGGTTTTCATATGTCTATGGTTCGCAAGTCCATACATTGAGAAGAGTACACTTAAATTCCATACATTTGGGTTAGAGCCATGATCCTTGGTGGGATTCAGTTGGGGAAGGAGATGCATTACTAACTTTCATGTCCAAATTGATTAAGGACAAGATGAGTATTTCCATGTCCCCAAATGTTTGGTATGGATTATTCCATTGGACTAAGGTTTGTAATGCCTAGCTCACCTAGTCGTGTTCAGGTAAAACAATCAAAGTGGTGGCATGGGTTGAAAAATTGCTAATTATCATGTCCAAGGTTATGATAGATGCTACATTTAATATAATTGGACAAGATGATCCGACATCAATGTTGGGAATATCCAATTCAATTTTCCAGTGGAAATTAATATTAATTTAGAAGTTGTTGTCCACATTTTCCTATGCACTAATTAATCAAATCTCTTAAGGCAAGTTTGACTGCAAGATGGGAATAATGTTGATACAAATTTTAATGAGTTGGAATGCATAGGTGTCCATGGAGGGTGCATGGGAGGATGGATGGATCCCTTATAAGTTTTCATCCTCAAAGGAATCTACAAAAATCAATTAAAAATAAGGAAAACAAAGGTTTCCATGTTTTTTTTTATAGAAAGGCACAATAAGGAATGGAAACACCAAGAAAGCACCAACGAATCTCATACAAGAGATTCAAGTACCAATTATCCAAGAGAGGGCACACTTGATGAGAGATATTGGGTCAACATGAGCAAGTAACTTAACAAAATGTTTGCATCTCATATATGGCTCAACTTCCTAGAAAACATGATCTAAAAGGAGCAGATATCCAACAGAAGTTAATAAAAGAGGATTGAGCACACCCATTCCCATATTTTTTCCATTTTGTTCATTTTTCCTGAATAACTCTCATATTTTATTTGCTTGGGTGATGTTCCCCTTGCAAGCAGTGGGAGATGTTCCCCTTTGCAACCAGTGATCTAGTTGAGAGATTATGAGATCCTTCAGCTGGAGATTGAGGAAAGAACATATAGTTATTTCATGGTGTTTCAATGCAACTTTTAAATTTTTTGTAGTTATGACAATAGTCTTTGGTGTGTTAACATCAATTTCTAGAAGACGCAAAGATCTTATGGTGTGTTAGCAATGCTAGTTAAAGTTCGGTGTGTGTTAGGCTAAGGAGGGAATACTTGTAGTTCATGGTAGTTATTGTTTGCTATGCTCTTGATCATTTTTTATCAATATTAGGTGGAGGGAACACTCTAGGTGGATGATCCCAAGTTTGGATCAAATTATAGCTTGGGATTCTAGGTATTGTGAAGAAGAAACCATCTCTTGGAGTAGTTTGTTTATCACCTCTTATAAGTAAATATTCTAAGTTTTGTGGCCACTATTATGTAATATTTTATTGTTATTAGAAACTGATTGAGAAGGTATGAATGTTATTCATATGTCCTTCCTTTATTAATAAAACCTTAGTGTGTTTTTCAGTATTTTCATGTCTAATTGTTATTGTTAAATCTCCTTGTACAAGTCTACAAATACAATCTTGTTTATGTGTTATAAATCAGTTTTAGATGATTCCAGAAATCAGTTTCTGGGTTACTTACTTAGTCAAGATGTGTTAGGGTCAATCCCAAGTGTCATTGACGAAATTTGAAATCATTTGATGGGGTTTGGGAAGCCTGGTAAAATCATTGTTGGGTGTCCACTTTTTGTAGTTGAGCACCTAATTTTGAGTCTAGTTCTTGGATTTCCACTGTTATGAATTTATTGAGGTGCATAAGTTTTCATATATGAGATATAGTTCCATAATTTTATTTAATATTATTTTATTACTGCATCATAAGCGAAAGGATATCAACGTAATTTCTGGGGAAATTGCCTACCATCATTTGGATTGCCCAAATGCTTTTCCTAGGCATGATGCATCCTTAAAATGACTATTGTCGAAGGAAATCATTCATTCAAGAATGTAAATATTTTTTTGTGTGGATTTGGAATCTTAAAGTCTAAAGATGCCCTGAACTCTTATTTGAAAAAAATAGCAAACGTCCAGTACTGTTTGGGAAAATAGTTTTAATTTCTAGTCCAAACTAGTTAAGTTTGAGTTAGTGTTCCTAAATCCTATTTGGGTACATTACACCAAATATAAATTACTAGAAATATATCACTAATATATCAAATTTTCTTTTCGTGGAATTTTATTTCACTTCACAGTTTGTGAGATATGATCAAAATAATCTTAGAGGTATTCATGACTACGTGGTTGTGCATACCCTCAATTTAAGTATGAGTTTTCCCACTCCACAAGCCAAGATAAATCAATTTTATTACATCATTTAAAACATTTTTCCATCATCTCAAACAACCCTTTTACAAAATTCAATTTCATTAGCTATAGACGGAGTTATGATTGAATTTGTAGAAAGACGTCTATTGGCCAAAAAAATGTGTTTTTGAGCTCAATTTTCCAGTAATAGTTGACTATTTACATTGGGATTTTTTTCAAATTGAGGGGAAATTTTTGAATTGGTAGATAAATACCTCATCATCTCCAATATTTTCAATATCAATTTCAAAACCTTGTCAATGAAGTCAACAAAATTTGAGACGAACAAAAAATATCAAAGTGTGCTTCAAAGCATGGGTCCCTATTTCCCCAGGTATTTTGGACTCGTTAGGAGTCTAATGAAACAAAATAAAGAACAATTAAATGCTTGGAACACTCACGTTGATGAAATGGAGAAGAAATTCAATCTTTTCAATCAACCATTTTTGGTTAATTTAAATAGTGTTTTGCAGGAAGATTTGCAACAATCTTTTGTTTCTAATGCTACTTATTTTCTGATTCTGAAAATAGAAATGATAATTCAAAATTTACTATTGACTCTACATATTCTATATTTGTTGCTCCATATTATTCTTCTAACGAGGAAGACACTATACATATTGTTGCAAAACATGTATTTACTCTGATTCATGAGCTTGTAACACCTTCCTTTGAGGTGTATACTCATGAAATTCAGTCAAAATTACTTTTAAGGATTAGATACACTAGTGGAAGCCTTGATATAAATGGACAAGGGATCACAAATCCATCCCATAATGAGAACACCTAAAACTAGATTAGATTTTGATGGGATTTCAACAAGAATATTAAGTTGTCTTAATTCCTCTACCAATCAAACTCAATTTACTCCCTAACTATATATATTCACATCAAATGAGTATTTTACTAATTATTTCTAATACATCCATATCCCACACCACATATTGATAGATATTTGGATCCTACTCAACCAGGCTCAACATGAACATCGGAGTTAGTAGAATCACTAACATCAAATATTTTGGCAACATCAGACTATTCAACATCAAATTTAGGGTCTACATCTTCCACATATAGACAATCACAAAATCATGATCAAAGCCAATATCCTCTTCCTTTTCAGGTATCCGTGGTCATTTTTTAGTTCCCTTCTTTCAACTCACTAATGAGAAGGAACACTACACAAGATCTTGGAAAGGTACAGACTTCTACCCTCTTGGGTTTTTTTTTTCACTAGGTTTTATGTTTCTAGTTTTTTAGGATTATTGTGCATGGGTACCTAACACGGCTTAAAATTGCCAAGACTCATTTTTTTAAACTAGTTTCATCAAGTTAGGCTTATGGACATGTGTTAGAGAATATTTACCCTTACCATAGAATCAATATCTCTACAATAGTTGGGCATGCATTAAATCCTTTATTTTAGGTGTCTAACCCTCCACTTGGCAACTTACGTCAGTTATGAGCTAGTTAACTCATCTATGAGAGATCACATGGCTAACTAAGGGAAACTAAGCTCTAGTTAATCCCAACTAGGTTTTCATATATTAGTGAGCAATTCAAATTACTGTCTTTAGTAATTTGAATTGCACACATGTATACCTTTGGTGATGCATTATTTTTTTTGTTCAATTGCATTACATTTCCCATTGAATTGGACCACTCATATATAATTATAATCTCCTCAGCTGCATCAGCTGTAGCTGCCTCCACAACCTCTCGGTAACATAGGATAGCCCTGGACACCTTTCAGTGTAGGCATAACTAGGATGGAGGTAGACCCACGACATGATCATGCATGGCCATAGGAATCCTCTCCATCGTCAGTTTTGGTACATCGTGGGTAATCTTGACCAAATTTCCCTCCACAATATGAAGCTTAGCTCTGTCTCTGGCTCCTTCTACCAGTTGTACGTAATTCCTAGGAGGTCTACCTGGACAGACAGGTCCAACATCTAAATATCATCAAAATACATTTCAAACTCGAATAAAATACATATGTATATAACATTATGATCAAAAAATCATAAAAATTAAATATTTGAAAAAGTAAAAGACACACCCATGTCTCCCCATGCTTCTCTTGTAGGGAGAACTAAATTGGGATCACCATGAAAGTCTAAAACTACATACGAGAACTACTCCAGAAAAGGAACCTGGTGGCTACACCACATATAGAAATCATCATCATATCCACCCTAGATCTCATCACCACCCTAGAAAAAGGAATACATCCCCTCACTGTGTAAGTCTAGGCTCATGAGGAGGGGAGGGTGGAAGTGTCACAATGGGGCTCAGAGCAGACACTCTCTCAAAGAAGAAAACAACGAAGATACTCGCATAGCCAAAGTTTTTCTTCTTCCCTTTCCTACAATATGAGAGTTGTTTTTTCATGATCGAGACCAATGCCGAACACTAGTAAAATACCACACCTTGAAGACACTCCATTTCTATACACATGTGGGTCCGTGTAGCTAAATGAAAAGTGAATGACCCTACCACTCTAATAGTAGTACTCACAAGCACTTTCAAGGGGAAGCTTGTGATGCATGCAATCAGTATATTTGTCCATGATTTTTGTATGCCAGGTAAACAGTACGTGTTGACATAGTCTTTCATGCTAAAGGGATCACCCCCATGGATAGTGCCACCTAAGTTCATGGGTGCCCCTCAATGAGACAAACCAATAACAAAGTATATGTCCTATGTAGTAATCTCTAAAGTCTCCCTCAAAGATAAACCATGCCAAGATCATGATCCCATAACCACACCAACATCTCTAGCAAATGAACTTGTGATCTCATGTTTGAAGTGTGGTATAATTTTAACAACCCACACCTTCGAAGGGAATTAAGTGTCATCAGATCCCCCATTGATATCCTATACATATATTCATTCTCCCTTTCCCTCCACTCTAGAACCATTTTGGCCTGCACATCAAACATTTTTTGTCATTTGATTCATCAAAAACCCTTATTCCCCAGCACTCGCAACTATCCAGGGAGGACAATGTGTGTCACTCACTGATTCCTCACTACAAACATGTGATTACTTCGTGAACTCGCAACTTTGTAGTGGGCCAACCATGAGTATTGTGTTGTTCCCTTAAAGCATGCCAAAAAACATCAAATAAGCATGAAAATCAGAATTTGAAGGCATAAAATCAAAGAAGTTGGAGATATGAATTACCTGCAACTTGCGGATCATAAATTTGTCCACTAGTTTGATCACACGAACCGTTTGAAGGCCAGAGGTAAAACTTGCACTAATAGCGGTAAAAATCAAATCTAATATTTTTAAACCAATTTTCACTTTTTAAAGTAAAAATTTCAATGTTTTAACCTACTTTTATATAGTTTGGGTCAGTTTCTGTCATTTGAACTAAGGTTGATTGTTTTTTCCTAGGTATTACAGGTTATGGAAGAAATTTGAGTATGTTTCCTTCGCATTTACGATAAGATTTGTTATCCTTTTGCATCTTGCACTTATACCTTATCCCCTGATGAGCCTTAGCATCTCCTTTTATCCATTGATTATGATTTGCAACCACTTCTTACCCTTAAAACATCAGTGTTATTCCATGTTTAGATCCTATGTCACATGGGTTACCCTAGTTAGAACACTTCTTGTCGATTATGGTACCCATGCCACATTTTTCTAGGTTGCAAGAGCCTTCGTAGTTTTTTTTCATAGAAAAATGAGCCTCATTTTGTATCTTTTACTGAAATACCCTTGGTAATAGGGCTCCGACCCTATGGTGTTATCTTCAAGTCCTGGTTTGACTCCTTAAACATGACTAGATAACCAAGTTTGTTTTTCTTTCAGACTCGTTAAAGGAAATGAAGGATCATCGATAGAGGTATCAGTTTAATCATTTTCCAAACCCTATGGATTATTTATGAAAAAGGAAAACTCTATTTTCTTCGAAATTTAGAAGAGTATCTTCAGGCATAGCTTTATCTCTTTTCTTGTCCTAGAGGAATAAAACTATGGAAAATGAAACTATTTGAGATTACTTTTCACTTTTTGTGTTCTGGACCTAAATATGGAAAAGATTTCGAGAGTTCTTTATGCCATTTTCATGCTCATTAAACCTCAATACAAAGCATTGAGTTTACTATTCTTTGTCTCATTCTTGTAAATAAATGGAAATTTTCGAGTGATGTTTTATTCCTTCACACTTGTTAAACTAAGGCTACATGCTTTTTTTTGGAGCGTTAGTTTGGTTATAGTTTACCCTTTTCAGACCATGTCTACTAAGTACGAAAAATGTATACCTTAGTTCTTCAAAAGCTAAGAGAGTTCTCATTTGGATTGTTTTATACTTTTTCGGATTCAAGAGACTAAATTTACGAAAAATCACCCCGTTAGAGTTTTATTTGGAGTTTTTAGACTCTCAAAACTATGAAAGCACCGATGAGCATTCACTAATTTGGGTTCATAAAATCCATGGATCAGTGTTATATCAAGCATTATTCTCTCTTTTCTTCAATCTTGCTAAAAAATGAAGAAATACTCGAGTTGAATTTATTGGACTCGTTAAAACGTATAAAGAAAGGAAATGAAGAAATACACTATTTTGAGTTACAATTTTGTTAGCAGCAAGTCATCCTTGAACAAAGAACTAGTTTGAGTATCCCTGTACTAATGTCTCAGTTTTTTCACTTCTCAGTTCAACTATCACTTCAAGTCATTACTCCTCTACTTGTCCTAAATACATGGGGAATCTGTTCATGTCTCCTACATGGCACATAAATCTAGTTGTTCTTGTTAAAAGTCTAAAGCTGCCTTGGGTCATCTATGTGGCATGCTCTCTATTCAAGGATATTTACCCCCTGTATGTTCATCATGATCACTGTCATTTCCATATCTGAGATCATTGTATATGAATATTCCCTTATCCAGTCTACCAGTGACCAGTTGAACGATTCAGTGCCTTCCTCTTCGCAAAATGGATTCCGATTAGTACCTCCTATAGAAGAAGACATAGAGCTTCAAATATAGTACCTTAGGATCCACTACTCATAGTGGTGGACTCCACTGCATTGGTTGTCAGTATAACTCTCTATCTGACACTCCCATGGAATCCATCCATGTTCAAATTCAACTCATTTATTCACATGGTAGAATTCATACTGGTTTCTATGGATTTGGACAAAGACCTTGGGTTATAGCCTATACAACCTAAGTTGTACAAGAATGTGCCATGCTCTGCGATACTATTTTCGGCTATTGATTATTTATCATCGTACTATTGTGGCTTTGATCCACCTTTGTAAAACATATGTGGCCTTTTTTCCCTATACTATATGATGTAAGTGAATCTTGTTAAGGAGCCAGTGTTCCACATTATTCAACATGGAATCCTTAGTGATGATTTTGTAAATGACCTTGACTTGTCTGTTTTAGGTACTTCTCTGCGACCTTGATTCTGAGTCCTTCAAGTTAAAATATTGTAATTTATTTTGGACATTGCTAACCTCTAATATCACACATTAGGGGCCATATGTTATACCATTAAATGTCACTTCTCCATCCGAGTAATGACTCCATTATGTCTTTACAAAAAAGGACACTGTGGATTGATGTGGCCATAACGTTATAGATGGATCAGATCCTTGATACATGTTTTCTCCTTCATTTTGCCACATTTTAAGAATGAGTTTTCCTTGAACTCGTGGGTCTTTCCATAGTAACTTGTGTGTCACTCACGAGTAATCCCATATGCAACCCACAAGTTATATATGAAAATTTGTAATCATGACTTCCTTCAAGGAAAGTCGTGAGTCACTCTCAAGTTCCCTTATATATACCCGTGAGTTCCATTAAAACAAACTTAAAAATAAAAACATGATTAATTTAAGGGAATTTGGATTCAGATAGGTAACTTCCCTAACTCCCCTACCATCCTAGGCCTCGAAACCTCTCCTCACCAGCAGCTATAAAGAGAGGGGAGGGGTAGAGGATAGGGGAAGCAATTCGGAGAGGAAGGTTATGCTAAAGGAATCCATTGGAGAGAGGAGCAAGAGGACTCAGTTTCTTGGTATGCAGAAGAAGCTTGTCTTAGATAAGGTTGTAATGTTTCCTGAACTTATTTAATAAAGAGTGTATTTCTTCCACATTTGTCTTAGTGAATGCATTTTTTGTTATGAATCATGTTCTATATTGTTATTTATTTATAAATGCAATTGTAATCTGTTCATGCTTCTTTATATAAAAATAAGAGATATCATGGAGGAATATTAATCTCTCTTGCAAGTATATAAGATCAGAAGGATGAGGAGAGTTTGAGGAAGAGAGTTAAATCTTAGATCAACCATCGGTAAAAAGGTACATGTTCCACTAACTCTATTTCTCTTATATATGTTTCCAAACCCTTGATATTTGCAAGCCATACCCTAGTATGTTGGTGACCCTAAGGTCCCAATTCATAAGGTAGATATCCCTCACAACACCTACCTTAGATCAAAGGGATCTAAAGGTATAGTTCATGGCGCAAGGGAAATACTCAACCTTGACTTACAAGAAAACAACATCATTTTTTTTTATATTTTCTAATTTAATAAAACAAATGCAACATACCTCTAGAAAGTGGTCCACTACAACCATTTGAGGATGTGGTCTGATGCCTTCCACAATATAGTTCTCTGATTTTCTCCACCTATGGTTGTCAATGGGAATATAAATCAAGGAGTGTATTGAGTAAACTCAACCTACAATGTGGAATAGTGTGGCTAAAGGTAAGAAATGGAATGTGTGATGGAAGGTAAAGTGAAAAGTGTAACCAATGTTTGTTGGGAGATCTTCACAATGTGTTTATAGGATGATCCAATATTTTGTTTCCCATGGTATTGATCCATGGTTTTTCATAGCGCATGGTATTTATCCTTGGTTTTTGACCCATTCTCATTTTAGGGTTTTTTGGTCCATTTTTTGGGAGAAGGGGGGTTCTGTTGCAATAAATTCCCATCTTCCCTATATTTATAAGGGAAGGAATAATGATTTTTGGACCAATTTAGAGGGAATTTAATTATGAAGGTAAAAATGGAGGGAATAATAATGGGATTAAAATGTATAATTATGGTGTGGACCATAGAGATCTACGTGGACAATTTTTTGTGTGAACACCTCCCATCCCAACAGTTAGTATGTATGGTGCTTACCATCTCTATTGGTACTATGAATTCCTTCACCACCATGCCTACTATGATCCTACCTTTCATGGCTTGTCTAAGTCTCCTATATCTGGTGATACTAACTAATGTTCCCATTCGACATGATCCTTCATCATCTCAAATACAAACCAAACTCTATTCTTACATTCCAAATTTGAGGGTAGGTAAACGAGGACCCATAGAGCCATAGTATGTCATTTCATCTATAGTTCTCCTCCAATATCATTGTTGATGATTCCATTCAATTACCACTAGTACAATTTGGGAAAATAAATGGATATGTGACTAAAAGGATTAGTCATGACAATGGTTTTAAGCTAAATACAACTAAATTTGTCTAAATAACTATAAATGAATAAATTAAATGACTAAGTTAATCATAGGATACAAAATACCACTAGATAATAAATGACACAACTAAAAATTACTAAAATGATGACTAATTTAGTCCATGGATAAAAAATACTAATAGATAACAATTACAAATATATTAATATGAATTAGTCCAAACATGTAGAAAGTTACTCATTGAGCATATTCTTGCTTATGTTTCCCGCAATTATTTTGTATAATTTTTGTTGGAGTATCGGGTACCTCCACATGGTATAATCGCTGCACCTCTGGGAATATAAAACAAGTGGACTAACTGCCACTCCTGGTGATAGGGCCTTATACTGGGTTTTAAATGTTCACCAACATCTGCAGGTTTTTGTGTAACGACAAACCTTACATGGTATCAGAGCTTTTATGAAGAGCCACTTTAAGTTTTGATCAAGATCTGGAATCAGTGTTGCCAAAAATTTGAAAGGGTTTCTGGTTTTGGATTTTTTGTGCATTTATGGCCTATGGGATCTGTTCCATTGCGTCCGGAGTTCCGTTTCCTTTAGGAAAAAGTTTTCGTTTCACCAAAAACCGTTTCCTTTTGCTCCATAAACACCCATTTCGACAAATCTGAAGGTATAATGTTACAGTGACGGATATGTTTTTTTTAAAATCTCTCATATTTTATTAGTTTATTATTAGATCTTTTATGTTTTAGTCTCAGATTGTTGTTTTCCCTAATTGTGTATGCTCTTTGCCGTTCACCTTGCACGATCGCGACGAATCAGAAACAGTAAGGGAAAGTTTTTTTCCTTGTCTTCTCAGCTACGTATGCTCTTTGTCATGCACCTTGTGCGATCACATCAAATCAGAAACAGCGAGAAAACTTAAAAACCTAGACTTTTCGGGTAAGCTAACCAAGATCTAACCCCATTGTGTGGAAAAAGTTTTTTTGTTTTTTGTTTTTTCGTTTTTTTTTTGTGATTTGCAGGAAAAGAGAGCAAGCACGAAAAACGAGAGAGAAAAGTTAAAAAAAAAATTAAAAACAAAATAACCCTTTCTCTTTCCATACTTTTATGTACCTTTTAAACTTAGCTCACTTGGTCCAAAGTTATTTTATACCTTGATAAGTCTTGAGTTCAAATCTTATCAAGCTACCTTTTAGTGCATGCAATTTTTATTTTCAAGTTACTTTATTGTAAAAGTGCATCTCACATAAATAAAATAAAATAAAAGCGAGTCACTTAAGTCTTTTAATTTATTGCCGCACTATTTAAAAGTCACATTATTGTAAAAGTGAACATCACTTATTCTACAAAAGTGATTCACATCAAAACAACTTTATTGTAAAAGTGATTGTCAAAGGTTGATCTTGGGAAGAGGGGGCTTCTTTTTTTAGTTGGTCAAGTTAATATCTGCCATGTCACTATTGGAGACATCTTCAACATTTTCTTTGATCAAGCATAACTTCATCATCCAGAATCCGTTTTAAGTGTCGTTTTTTTTTAAACCGCATATTTTTTCGAGCTCTTTACATCCAGATAGTTAGTTTCTATTCTTTTAGCCATTATTTTACAGTATGGTTTCCCCTTGTGATATTATACTTACAAGTTCTAACTATTTCTCATGGAAATCTTGTATGGAAGATGTTCTACGAAGTAGGGGACTTTTCAAGATAACCTCAGGGAAATAAATAGAACCCATTGATAATGATAAGAAAATTAAATGGGCAAATAGATGTGATGAAGCTCTTGGATTGATTGGGACATCAATATCTACTAATTTGCAATTCCAAATATCTGGAAATGATGAACCTGATAAAGCTTGGGAAAAGTTGGAATCTGTGTTTGGTAAACACAATGAAATTCGAGGTCATCAACTTGAGAATGAGTTGATTTCCTTGAATCCAAATGATTTTTCATGCATTCAAGACTATTTATCTAAGTATAAAACTCTTAGATTATTATGTGCAGAATGCAAGATTAAGAAAGAAGACAAATAATGTATTTATCATATTCTTTCCAAACTTGGACCTGCATATTCTGTTTTTGTATCTACATTCTACTCCATGAAAGAATTCTTGACTGTAGCCAACCATCAAGAGCCTAGTCTTGAATCCTTTTGTGATTCCTTAATTAGAGAGAAAGATAAGCTCATTCATCTTGGAATAATTAACAATGTAGATACATCTGGGAAAGCCTTATTGTCCCAACAAAAAGAAAAGTCCAAGCCTCCCAAGAAACAGAATTTTCACAATAATAAGCAAAACAACAAGGTTCCCAAACCCTCTCAATCAACTCCTCCCTTAAAAAATGATAAAGGATCCAAGCAAAACGGAAAGAAGACTGAGCGTCATTGCAATTTTTGTGGAAAAGATAATCATGATGAATCTAAGTGTTTTAATAAAATGGCAGTCTTGAAAGCAGCAATGAAGAAGCACCACATTAGCCTAGATTCGTCTTCAAAATCTACCTCTCATGGACATGTACTCTGTGCTTCTGGTTACTATTATACTGCATCTTCTTCTTCTATTTCAAATGAATGGCTCATTGATTCTGGAGCATATTATCATATGGCTAAGGATAAAGCCATGTTTTCTACTATGCATGAATGTAAGACCAAACAAATATTTGTTGGTGATGATAGATCTCTAAGTTTTGTAGGATCTCGAACAGTTCCAGTAGAAAATGGTCATTTCAGTGATGTACTATGTGTTCCAAAAATTTCGTGCAATTTGTTATCAGTTTATCAAATTACTCATTCAGGTGAAGGTAAAACTGTGACGTTTACACCTCACCAAGTTGTAATCAAGGATTTTAAAAATCCTCAAAATATCCTTGCTACTGGAAATGTTGATGATATTACCAGGTTGTACAAATTTAACAACTTTGGGTCATCACCTTTTCCTTCAGTATTTGTTGCTCATAGTGATAACTTGAGCAAACTTTGGCATGAGCGATTTGGTCACTTAAATTATCGTTCATTGCAACAACTATGTAAAGACAATATGGTGACTGGTCTTCCACTGGTATCTTGCAAGGATGGTGTTTGTTCTGGTTATGTACTCAGAAAACATCATCGGGACAATTTTGACAAACATGCCTCTTGGCATGCCTCAGTTCTCTTGGAGCTTGTGCATAGTGACTTGTGTGGCCCTCTTCCACCTGCTTCCTTTCCTGGTTTCAAATATTTCTTAACTTTCATTGATGACTACTCCAGACGCACTTGGGTTTACTTCGTAAAACTTAAGATCGAAGTATTTAACATGTTCTTAGCCTACAAGGCTCTTGTTGAAAAACAATCTGGTCATCAAATTATTAAGTTAAGATCTGACAATGGAGGAGAATATGCTAACAACAAGTTCACTACTTTTTGCATTGAACAAGGAATCCAACAACAGCACACTGTTCCATATACACCACAACAAAATGGTGTAGCTGAACGGAAGAACCGCACTTTAAAAGGAATGGTTAATTGTATGATCCAATCTAAAGGACTAAGTCTTCAATATTGGGCTGAGGCCATAAATTGTGTAAATTACATAGTTAATCGCACACCCACTAAAGTTTTATAGGGTATAACACCGGAAGAAGCATGGAGTAAAATTAAACCACATGTAAGTCACTTTCATGTGTTTGGTTGTGAAGCATGGGCTCACATTCCGGATGAAAAACGGAAAGCATTGCAGCCTAAAAGTGAAAAGTGCATATTTGTTGGATATTCTGAAGATGTAAAAGGTTATAGACTTCTTCAACCACATTCTCATGATATAATCATTAGAATAGATATTAAATTTGATGAAAATCTCTTGGCTTGCGAGCCTAACTTGGCGGGTGTGCCATCTCCTAACTTGGCGGGTGTGCCATCTTTGGCCTGGGAGCCTGATTCGGCGATTGTGCCTTCTTCTTCTTCTTCTTCCAGCTTCCTTGACAGGTTTCCAACTCCAGTTTCTGATGATGACAGTGAGGATGAAAATCCACCCCCGCCTGCTCATGTTCCTCCAATTGCACCAGCACCAATACTTCCTCGATGGGTTCGTTCAACATGTGAAGTAGCTGGTAATATTGCCGGTGATCCTAGAGATCAACGTCGAACACGTTCTCAGTTTCAGTGAGCCTCTTCTCTTTTGGCTCAAGTTTCCAAGAATCATGATCCAAAAACTTTTGCAGAAGCTTCAGGAAATCCAAATTGGGATGCAGCTATGGATGAAGAATATCATTCCTTAATGGCGAATGATACTTGGGATCTTATTCCTCTTCCAAAAGGAAGAAAACTTGTCAAATGTAAATGGGTCTACACAACTAAGTATGCATCAAATGGAAGTGTTGAAAGACTTAAGGAAAGGTTAGTTGCCAAAGGTTTTTCCCAAGTTGAATGGATTGACTACAATGAAACCTTTTTCCCTGTAGCAAAAATGAACTCCATCTGCCTTGTTCTTTCCCTTTCAGCCTTACATAACTGGGAATTCCATCAAATGGATGTCAAGTCTGCCTTCTTACATGGTGATTTACATGAGGAAATTTACATGGAACAACCTCTTGGATATGTTCAGAATAACTCTAGCCTTGTTTGTCTCCTTAAGAAATCATTATATGGCCTTAAGCAAGCTCCTAGAGCTTGGTATGCCAAAATGGATAGCTTTCTCCTTGACACTGGTTTTTCTAGATGCCATTCTAACCCCAATGTCTATACCAAGAAAGTAGGAAACCATCTCATCATACTTGTTCTTTATGTTGATGATCTTATCCTTATTGGTAGTGACCCTAAACTTATAACCCATGTGAAATCCAGTCTTAAGCAAACTTTTGAAATGTCAGACTTAGGACATTTGCATTATTTTCTTGGTCTCCAAGTCTTGCAAACCAAAGAAGGAATAATTCTTTCCCAGTTTAAGTATGCTTGTGACCTTCTTCGTCGCTTCCACATGGAAGTTTGTAAACCAACCCCCTTCTCCCTTCCAGTCTGGAGTCAAAATTTCTGCCACTTGTACTTCCCCTGAAGTAGATGCCACCTTGTATCGTCAGCTTGTTGGTAGTATTTTATACTTGACTCATTCCCGTCCTGACCTTTCCTTTACCGTTGGTCGTGTTGCCCGTTATATGCAAAGTCCTCATGAAAGTCACTGGAAAGAAGAAAAAAGAATACTTTGATATATTTGAGGTACAATTTAGTTTGGGATTCATTACAGTACAGGGGGAAACCTTTGTTGGTTGGTTTCACTGATTCAGATTGGGTCGGCGATCTTGATGATCGAAAGTCTACTGTAGGTTATGTTTTCAGTCTGGGATCTGGACCTGTCACTTAGGATTGTAAGAAACAACAAGCTCTTGCTCTTTCTTCAGTAGAAGAAAAATATCGAGCCGCAGTTAATGCCAGTCAGGAAGCTTTATGGCTTCGACAT
>LPNX011178329.1:0-13320 GCA_001517045.1 Pseudotsuga menziesii | reverse complement strand
GGGTCCTTTGCTAGTTGATCGATTATGAGAAGCTCATGTAACTTTCTTTCTTTTGCATAATAAATTGCTCCAAGTAGCTATTTGGCTGGGGCCGTGGACTGCTTCCCTTTCGAGGGTTTTAACCACATGACAAACATCAATGTGTTGATCTGTGATCTGTTTGTGTGAAGCGGTATCTGAAGGTGTTCGGTCTTTTGGGAGTACCCTATGTACCCAAACATGGTATCAAAGCTGAGGTCTCGGGTTCAATTCCCCCGATCTACGCCGAAGGCAGGGTGTTGGAGTATCGGATACCTCCACATGGTATAACCGCCACACCTTTGGGAATATAAAACAAGTGGACTAACTGCCACTCCTGGTGAGAGGGCCTTGTGCTAGGTTTCAAATGTTCACCAACATCTGCATGTTTTGGTGTAACGACAAACCTTACAATTTTGACATATTTTCTTATGGGTTATTGAAATTGTGAGTTTTGATCACTAAACTTGCATTAGAGAGATGGTCTAATGAAAATGGAAAATTATTATTTTGATAATGAAATTTTGCAATTTCACAAAATTTATCTTTGCAAATGGATTTAGAGATCCCCTTGAATCCATTTACAATATTAATTATTACTAAATGGTGAAATAAATAGGTGGTCTCTAAATCCATCTAGGGTATTAAAATTTGAACACAAGATATGGACTTAGAGAACCCCTAATGGGGGTGTGGCGAAGAGTGTGAATATTATATGGGGGTCTGGGGACTTGAACATGGACCTTTCCCAAGTAATCCCAACCAGTTATGGATTTTTCTATATTTAAAAAATATATAATATAGTTATTTTAAATATTATAGTTAATATGTATTATATGTGTGTGTTAGTTTTATATATAATACTAGAATAGTATTATTATAATATAATAATATGATAATATTAATATTGTATGTTGATATGCTAATACTTTAGGCTTATATAATATTAATATAATATTTTTTAATAATAAATATATTATATTATATATTACATTAATATCTAATATAATAATCTTAACAAATTAAAAAAAAAAAAACTTAAATTCGCATGGATGAAACGAAGAATTCGGGGAAAGAAGAATTAGAGGAAATAAATTAGGAAATCGAGGGAAATAAAATTTTAAGGAAAGAAATGGGGTCCATCTCTTCCCCCATCATTCTTTCTCAATGTTTCTCTTGGATCCGAGTAGAAAATAAAAGGGTCAATTTATTCACATATATCAAACTTGAACTTCATTCATAGCGGGAAGAGTGGACAATAAACTAGAGGAGGATCATTGTGCCCACTATTAATCAAAATTTTGAAAAGGAAACTATGGGCCTTTGAACTAGAGGCACTTTAATGAAACAAGGATATTTGGAGTAGGTAGCAGGGTTGGGATATCTTCCTTCCATTTATGGACTCTATATGTATTCGTTGTAGAATATATATGGAAAAATGGGATTGAAAATATATTATTGTTCTGGATTCTTCTCATTCAAAGGAAAATCCTTCCCCTCATAGCTTTGACTTTGAGCAATTGAGTATTTTTACCTTTTATATATTGGGTTATCTCTAAGGGAATATGTTATGTGATTATTTCCTTGGTCGCATGAGACATTTAAATTGTATAATGAAAACATTCTCATAGGCCATTTCAAGTCCTTCTATAAAATTTTGGTTTTACCCCTACGCGTAGAAAGGGATCTCAATTTCACAATCCGGTGACCATATTAGTAGTTTTCCCATGCTCTCATATGATTCAATGGTTTTTCAAGCGTAAAAATTTAAATACCAAGAGACAAATAATGTCCAAGGTTGGTACATGCATAGGTTCTCACAAACCCGGATCAAGATGTAGTGCTACAAGGATCCACTCTATACCTCATATCATAAATATCTTGTCCATTGGAGGTGTCATTGTATAAGAAAACATGTTTCATTCCACGGGAATATCTCAACATAGACTAAAGTTTGCAATTTGTTGAGTAAGTACTGTAGTGGGTGAACACCGAAAGGAATCATTTTTGTGCTTGTTTAAGCTTCCTTTAATTTGTAATATTTTGTGATCAAATTTATTGGATAACATCTTACAACCTTCATGCATATTTACTTACCAACATGAGCGGGTGTTCTTTAGTTGTATCACTTTTAATCGTTGAATTATTTGCATACTCTTACATGTGCACAAAAATTTCTACAACTACTAAATGTTTTAACCTATTTTCAATTTATGTTAGCAAGTTTCAACTACATATTCTACCAATGCAACATCTAATAAGCGTGCCCCTTTGACAGGGGCATCAATTGCTACTAGTAGTAGTGGAAAAATAGGAGAGACACTTCAATATGGTGGGAATAATGTATCCATTTATGGATATTTAAATCAAAGCGGTTCTCAATTGGAAATTGTTACAATATGTGTCTACTTTCATTCTTAGTAAATTTGAAGGTGTATTATTTAAAAAAATAAAACAAAGAGATGATTTGAAGTTACTAGTAGATTTCATATATCTAGATAGATTTTAAGCATTGCTCGGTTTGTCACTGTGATCATTAAATAAATCTAGACAAGAGGATCATATAACATGAGAGTTTTTACATGTCATTATGCTCATTCAATAACTAATTAGAGTATAATATTTAGCTCTATAAGAAAGTAGTTACAGGGCGTTGGAGGACATCTACAAATTTTTAAGAGGGAATGCAATGTACAACTGTGTTCTTATTAATATCATCATCTTGATTGTGTTTTTATTACAGTATCATAGTTGGGTGTTATCACTTTTTTCATTCGCATTATATTACCTCATGCTCTTCTCTTTTGAAATAACTAGACAAGAGGGAATGATAATTATATTTGAGGAATGAATTTGGTCTTGTTTTTGTTCTACAAACCATTTGTAAACTCTATTGTTCTATCGTTACTTATATACATAAAGAATCTGAAATCCCATCCCATATCACTTGACTTCAATGGTCACTTGCTTATTGCCAACATAGTTTTTAATGCTATTATTATAGGGGATATGATATCATTCTTCATCTTGTCTTTATAAATTCATGTAGTTGCAACATGAACCTATTTGATTCAACAATTCTATAGTGCATTACAGTTTAGTTGGTTGTAATTTACCTTCATTTGAGTTCATGTATGCATTTTTCTTGCACTAACGGGTGTTATTCCTTAATGATTCAGACTTCTCTAATGTAGTTATACTCGATCTATGGTATGCCATTTTTGTTTTTCATGATGCATTTAGAGCTGGATGGCATTCAGAATTTGTTTTCTTTGGGTATTATGTTTTATGGGTCGAACCAAATTAGGTTGTGCTCAGGATTTTGGTGAAACTTGGTATGCCTAAGATGTAATAATACTTAATCCTTAGCAGACCTAGATTGTTCAAAATTTTGAAATGCTAAATAATGATTTACAAGAATTCTCAATGTCTATTTTAATTTAGAAAATCACTTGAGTTATTCATGATTGCACTATTTACCAAACTCGTTTTATTTTTTGATGTTATTTTCAAAGGTCCCATCATTGTTCGTAAATACTAAAATTTATAAGAGTTGAGTCGCCCATCAATTAAGTCAATTGGGTTATGTGAATCGGTAAAATGTTGTTGAAGGACATGCGATCTGGATAATGAAATATAGTCATTACAATCTAAACAATTTGAAGAATACGATATGCAAATTGCTACCTAGTGAAGCACACTATCGTGTGGGGGAAGAAGAGTGTGTATTGATAAAGGAGTCTCCATTTGTCAACCATTTGTCAAGTATAGAGATAAACTTGGATTTGTATTTGAATTAGTCATTAAGGGATGTGTTTTATTATATCACTAGTCTCATTGATGGGAATATATTAACTAACATTATCTTCATAATTTAATTCTTGATTTTCTACTTTAGTTATTTGTGTGAGTTATTAAATAAAGATGTTGTTTTATCTCTTTAAGCAAGTAATTAGAGGTTGTTGAAAGACATATATGGCTATATATAAGAATCCCAAATGCAAATAATAAATATGTGCTAAATCATCAATTTTATTGTTGAATGCCTTAGTCGTTTGACCCTAACTTGCATGTCTTTGTTGCATGTTATTTGGGTTATTTATTAAAGGTTGGCCATACTTGTGGTCAAATTTATGGTATTGTTCTTCCATATGGTTCTGAAATAGTTAGAAACCACTTTTCACATGAATATTCTCTCTTTAGTAGGTTCCATAATCAATGCTCATAAAAGTAACATTGGTTAGAAGATTTGGATACACCCTATCTTGGATCCCTATTGTTCATTGTATTTTTTACTAAGGTTACTGGATGATATTCGAGGATTCCAATGGGATTTGGGTTGTCACTTGTCACGATGTGTTATTTGTGTTTGCATAGGTTGTTGTCTAGGATTCATATCTAGAATCATAAGGACATTCCATTGTTAAGGAACTGCACCATTGTTGGTTGTATTTTTTTTAGGCATGTCATGTTTATTATCTATATTTTTGGTTTTGTGAAAAGGAACTTGAGTATATCTTGATATCTTATATGTTTTCCAAGTATCGTGAATATGGAGGTTTAACCTTGGTTCCATGGGTTTTAATTGATTTATTTTTTCACTTGAAGCAATATTTTGGTGGATAAGTGGTTGGTGTGTTTTCTTGAATGTTTAAGTCCTTATAAATTGAGATTACTTTTCTTCCATGGTTTTTTATTATGATATTTTTTACTTTGGAATGCATTTACATAGCATGACCTATAAAATTTACCTTTTGAGTGTTCATGTTGTATACAAGTAAGGTCTGTATTTGGATGTTTATGTTTTTTAATATATAACTTAGTGATGCAGATAGGTCTCTTGTGGTCCCTTATTATCCTTCAAGAACCCTATATTTATGTAACAAAACTATTTGACATGTAATCATTAAAAGAAAGTATAATTCTTGCAATCATTACCAGGAATTATATAAATGTTACAAAAAATGATTAATAAATCCTTTCTCTTAATTTCTGTAACTTGAGTCCTCTAACCTTTGATTTTGGTTAATACAAGGGGATTAAATGGAAATCTCAAATATATAGAATATGTTCATAAATACTCCAATTACTTACCAGTCCAATTATGGTATATGTTCCTAAGAGACAATATAACTATGACCCAAACATCCTTGAGAGCATGTAGAGATCATGTATCATAATTCTCTTAACCTTTACTTACCCTTGGCTCATTCTCATCAATATTCACATCCAAATATTTATGCCACATATCTACCACATTTTGAACCTCCAACATACACTAAGATATAATGGTACTCTCACACTCTACTTCCCAAAGGAAGAAGAACGAATTCATATCTCTTTTTGTTTACCTCTATCTATATTAGTTAAGAAGGTATTCTCTTTTCTTATAAGTCATAGCTTACTTCTTTCAGATATTTTGTGCAAGAATAAGTAATAAAAAGAAAATGATCAAGAAATGCAAGTTGCAATGGTTATACTGAGTTTCCAATTCTATCACAGTCCCTTGGGTACCTCTCCATATTAGGCATAGCCCCACGACATTTTTGTTCCTCACCCAACATCATACTATTTAAGGTATGTTTTTTCCAAGGGAATGGCCTCTTTGTGTTAAATTTGTGAACCATTGATCTACAGGAAAATGAGAGCAATTGAGAGGTAGAATTATGCAGTGGAATATCAAAGACAATGCACACCGAACAAGACAAAATTGAGACAAATATGATAATAATTGATAAGTTAATAACAACATTAATATTTGCTCATTCATAAATAATACAATGATTATACAATAAATAGGATTTGAATTTCATGGATAGGATTCAAATCTACCAGCTCAATCTAACTGAATAGCTAACTAAAGTTGACTAAATAGAAAACTCAATGTGTCTAAATCACTGCTAGAGTATCACTAGTCTAACTCCGAATTTCTAAATTAATATACAATCAATTAATTGATGAAGTAGGTGGAAAAGGGAGATAATCTCCCTTCGTGCATGCATAACTAGCGCTAGCATAACTGAAAGTGATATAACTGATTGTAATTGGAGGTTGACTCAGCATAATTACTTACCTACCACAACCAACTAATGGAGGATGATGGTGGCACTCAGAGTGGGATCCTATAATGTAGGGATTGGAACCAATGGAAATAGTGGCACTAGTGGCACCAATGGAAATAATGGAACCAATGGCACCAATATTCATGGTGGCACCAAAACTCCAGTAAGGTGATAAATGACTTCCTAAGCGAGGAAATATGACAAAATAAACTATATTGGATAAAGAAGGATTATTAATCCCAACACCCCCCCTTAATCCTAACATTGGACAACTTGGGACCTGGAAACTAGGACAAAAGTCACCAATATAATCTAAATGACATAAAATAAACTTCTTAACAAAATAAGGAAAATGGGGAAAACCTCATGGGAAACCCCCCCTCAAAATAAGTAGGAATCATGAAATTTTGTTGCAATCTCCAACTCTATGGAGAAGTAATGCAGAATATTGGTTATTATGTGCATCCAAATACTTAGAATATGCATGTGAACCACTCCAAACTAAATTATTATGTTTGGAGGAATTTTCCTCTTTGGAAGAAGAGGAATATGCTCAGCTGAATCAAGAACATAGACAAATGCAAGATGAAAACTGGACCCATGTAGAGAAACTGAAATCAACTGATGAGAGAGAAAAATTTGTTGCAGATTCAAACCATGTGAGGTAAAGCTAAGAAAATTATATGTTGCATTCTTGAACATTGAACCATATGAGGTAAAATCAGCTCCAAGTGTTAGGATCAAGTGTCCAGGTGAATGCATGATGTATGGTCAAGTAGAAAGGTAGAGAAGTCCTGGGACCATGGAGAGAGAATGATTGAGATCCATAATTTGATATTTCTTCTAAAATATCCAATGATTCACAAAATATAATATCAGCAAACTCATGAGAGATAACTAACATCGAATCCTCAACAATAGTTTTGAAAGAGACTTGAGGCACTTGATTTTTCAAACCAAAATTAATAAGAACAACTACAAGCATGACTGGAGGCTCTTGAAACTTAAAATTCGAACCAAATAAGGTCATATAAAATCCAAGAGTGTGGAACAAAGGTTCCAAGTGCTTCACTGAGACGGTAGATGCACAATTTTCTCCTTCTTCAACAAAAATTTGAGTATTGGTGCAAGCAATCATGTAGGAATTTGATGGAATCTCTAGATCAATGGGACTGAATGAATCACTCCTAAAATATGACATTTCTTCCAAAAAATCCAAATTATTACTTTTATGTACACTAGAAACAACATTAGAGAGAAAGAAATCGAATTTCTCTTCATTTTCTAAAGCAATCACTGGCAAACTTTGCACATAATTCGAAATAGAAGAATCACTAGAAAATGCCTAAGTAGAATGGAAGGATATTTTTTATTCAATAAGGGAGATTCTAATATCTTCTTATATATCAACTATACAAGAATATGAGATATCATATATCTCATGAAATTTTGGAGCAGCAAGAGAAAGAGTCACTCCAAGGAGACTTTATTCAATTCGAATTGAATGTGTTGAAGATTCTGCTTCTTCTTCATCTTGAACAAATTCATTAGAGAGAATAGAGGCTGATAATTTTGAATAAATAAATATTGTGGTGTTGGGTGTAATCTCCAAACTTCCAGAATGATCCTCATTGTTCTTTCCAAAGGTTCTATCCAATTTTTTCTAGATATCATTTGGGTATTCAACAGAATCAATAAGGTAGTGAAAGCTTGGAGAAAAGGCCAGACGTATTGTTCTGAAAGCTCTATCACCTTCATTTATCCATTCATTCTCATCTTCATAAGACTCTTTACCAAGTCCAATAGATACTTCATAGAGACCTTGTCTCTTTAGAGATGAAATCATCTTCAATTTCCATTCTGGATATCTTGTGAATGGAGTAAGAAGAGGAACTGATAATATCGAATCCATATTGAAGTTGTACCTACAAAATATCACTACAAAACAAACCAATTTTCAAGCATGTGTCAGTTTAAGCCTTTCCACCTCGACATTTACACTTTCTCAGATTCTGTCACACCTAGATATACTTCTCCGAATAGAATCCAGAGGGATCAATGCTATGATTCCAGGATTTATGTGGAAACTCAGCTACTTATGGTGTATGATGGAGATCAAACAAGACTTGCTGCTAGCCTAAACAAGTCTTTGATACCATGTTAAATTTGTGAACCATTAATCTACAGGAAAATGAGAGGAATTGAGAAGTAGAATTATGCAGTGGAATATCAAATAAAATGTACATAGAACAAGACAAACTTGAGACAAATATGATAAAAATTTATCAGTTAATTACAACATTAATATGTGTTCATTCATCAATAAAAAAATGATTATACAATGAATATAATTCGAATGCCATGGATAGGATTAGAATCTACCAGCTCAAGATGACTGAATAGCTAACTAAAGCTAACTGAATAGTTAACTTAGTGTGTCTAAATCACCGCTGGAGGCTCACTAGTCTAACTCTCGATGTCTATATCAATATACAATCATTTAACTGATGAGTTAGGTGCAAAAGGGTGTCACTATCCCTTCATGCATGCATAACTGGCACTAGGCTAACTAAAAGTGATATAACTGATTGTGACTGGAAGTTGACTCTGCATAATTGCTTACCTACCACAACCAACTGATGGAGGTTGCTGGTGGCACTCATATTGGGCTCTTATATTCTAGGGATTGGAACCGGTGGCACCAATGGCACCGATGGAACCAATGGAACCAATGTCATCATTGGCACCAATGGAACCAATGACACCAGTGGCACCAGTGGCACCAATAGCACTAATGGAACCAATGGCACCAATGGCACTAGTGGAATCAAAACTCTAGTAAGGTGATAAATGACCTCCTAAGCTAGGAAATATGACAAAATAGACTATATTGCACAAAGGAGGATTATTAATCTCAACACTTTGCATCTGTGGGAAGGCCTTTGAGAAGAAGGATATGGGAAAGGTGTCCCATGTGGAATACTAAGGATATGTAATAATTTCATCACTTATGGCTAAAGTTGGATCTCCTCCCCCTTCATAATACTAAAATACCAACAACATTCTCTTTTGTTTAACAAAGTTGAAGATTTTTATGAGCCATACACGAGTTTCATAAATGTTGAGTTCAAAGTCTCTTTTTCTACTTTGAGATTAGTTTTGTTTTCTTTTATCCATTGGGGATATCCATTATGTTTCTATTTGTCTTGATGAAATATGTTTTCCTTGCAAGGTTGTGATAAATGTTTTTTTACTTTTTTTAATAAATGGAATTTATTTTTTGACAATTCTATAATTTAATATTAGACCTTTACTCTAAACTTTAGTAAGACAATACAAGTTTTTTTTAATATATGTTTAAATAGATATGACTCACAAGGAATAAATAGCCCACATGGAATGTAATTTTTTCCAATTTAAATGAAAATTTTCCAATTTTGTCCTAAGAAAACAAGATTGCTCTCTCCCCAATTCTTAAAGGGTGCTAGATCAATGGAAGAGAACTTTCCTTATAGGATGGAGGTTGGGGGTTCCATTCCTTTATTCCTTGTCATAAATAATAAATTGTGTTGAGATGTATTTTCTAAATATACTGCCAATTGGTGGAAATTAGTGAATAAAAATTATTAATATACTACTAATCGATGGCAATTAATGATTAAAATGACTAAATATACTAGCAACTGATAGAAATCGGTGAATAAAAATTACTAAATATTCTACCTATTGGCAACAATCAATGACTACAAATACTATATAAATGACTAGTTAGAAGCAATCAATGACTAAAGAAACTACTAAATATATAACCAAGTTGACAAATTAGAACAACCAATAAATGACTAAATTTGTTTAGTCATACATTTAGTCACATTATAAGTGACTCGATAGAAACTATTAATAGTTGTGTAACCAAAATTAGTCATTTGTATGAAAAGTTTAGTACTTTCTCTAGTCATAAATTTATCTTTTTTCTACTAATGTGGGCTTGTTCTATAGGACCTTGACTAGAGTGACCTCTAAGTGGTACATCAAGTAGCCACCTAAGACACATCCCAATTTTGTGTCCCTAGATTCTACCTTTTTGACCTTTTTTCTAGTTATTTGTCTGATGTAATGATGAGGTTGAGATCCTTCTATCCTACTACCATAACTTGTCTTCCCATATTACAGACCACATCCATGAGTAGTGAAAATCAAGGAGTCTTTGTAAGACTAATATCGATGACCATATCTTCTTAGATTTGTTCTTGAAATCTCTCCTCATTGCTATAGCCAAGGATTTGGTCTTGACGATTCCAAAAAAAAGATAAATCCTCAAGTATTAATAATATGACCTTATTTATTCTCGTTATGGATACCTTTACACCATTATCCTCAATGATTCATGAAGCAAGTTGATACATAGAGATTTGAAAGGGGCATCCCACTCTATAGATAGAATGCTTGTTTTGTAGCATCTCACACTACTACATTTCGACCAAAAATCTGACGGCCGTCATGTCGGATTTTCGACACTATCCTGTTGCATGTATGACACTTTGATTTTTTCCTAAGCGTCGGAAACTTGTCGTCGGTTATCCGACTCCTAAGTAACCGTCGGTTAAGCGACACTTAACTAACCATCGGTTATCCGACACTTATTAAGCAACGATCACAAATTTTTTTAACAACATTTACACTTACAGGCGTCGCTTAACCGACACCTTCCGGACATAGGCATCGGCTAACCGACAAGTTCAGGCGTCACTTAAGCGATGGGAAAAAAGGTAAGCATCGAATAAGCGACGGTAAGAAGAAGTGGTAAAAATAAGTAAGTGTCGCATAAGCGACAGATAGAACCGTCGCTTAAGCGACGGAAGGGAATATTTAAAAAAAAAAAAATCTCGAAATTGTGTGGGTGTTTCTCATGGGTACCATGAAACAACTCTTCCAAGTATCTCTTATGTCAATTTGATCTCTTTCGATCTTCTCTCCAAGACAACCCATAAGACATTGTGGATTACTGTTGCAACAAGTTATGAGGTGTCATGCTGGTTTCTTCATAAAACTTCTTGCTATCTCTACTTCCCTGAAGTGAGAAAGATTCATGATCGAAACATTGGTTTCAAATCCTTAACGAAGTGAAAAATACAAAAATATCATGGACAAGTTATGTGTTTCATAAGTGCTCCCGTTGTCTATCAGCACCTCCATGTATTGTCTACACATGTTGATTGTTATCTTTTTGGTCATTCTAGCAAAATCCTATGGAAATATCTCTTACTGCTTTCCTGTGACTCAGCCTATAAATATGTAGCAATGAAGTGTGCCCATCCCCAACTTGATATATCGAGTTCACAAACATTTAACATTCCCATTGGTTGCATATTCTCATTAGTTGCGGCTTTGGCATGGGTTTCACTTGAATCTATTATCAAAGTTTCAATCATGACTATGACACCAACTGTCATAATCTTAAGGCATGGCCAACACTTCAAAATTATGAAGTACTTCCAAACATTCTTCCCGAAGACTTTGTCATCTGGGATTACTTATAGGTAGACTACACCTCTTCTTTCACAACTCGCCAATACCTTTAGCTAAGAACTACCACATTACCAACACCTACCTATGCTTGACAACCTTTCCAAGTACTTTATCACTCAGACTTTATTAAGTTATGTGCCATTGCTTTGAACAAGGCCAGCATTGAGCTGCTTTATCCAAAGCATGCCATTTATGAATCCATGTTGACTGTAACTGCTGACAATATAGGTACCAGCTAGGTAGGTGTTGTCATTTGGAAATGAAAATGGAATTGAGGAACTTTCCCTTGATTTTTTTCTTCCTGAATATGCTCTCAAAACAGGGATTAAGACAAAATATTAGAAGGGGAAGACAACAGTCCTGATGGGATCTGTGTACTACGCAGTAGTCACAGCCAAGACATAGAGGAAGATTCTACTAGTATATTGCGTGAAGCCCATATTTCAATATTCAAATATTCTTGTTTGTCACTTAATAGAGAATGCTACCCATATAGGTGGCATAAAACATAAAAGGCCATATTGGGCTCTGTGATATGGTTTGTGGATCCATGGGTAACAAAAACAGAAAAAATTAAGCATGCATAGTTTCAAATTTATAGTAAAGTAATTTCCAAGAATTAAAAGAAACAATGATCCCAAAAAACATCTGGTTCCAAATTCCAATTGCCAGGTCTACGAATGGGCAGGCTCCTTGGTAGAGTTTTGTTCATCTGCAAATACAAAATGCTAACCATATAGGTGACATTAAAGGCCCTTTTCAGCTTTGAAATGTGTTTGGTAGAGCCATTGGTAATTATTAAATAAGTAAAACAGAGAATGGATAGTTTAGAATTCCTAGTTAAAAAATCAAAAGTGCCCAAACAACTAGTTCCCAAAATACTTTTCCTATCTCTTATCACAACACAAATCAGATAAAAAAGGACTGATGGGAAAGCAAACAAAATCATTCACAGAATCCCTCAAGAAATATCCAATTGCATATCACCCTTTTGGTAGCACCCAAAATCAAGTACTATCAGCATTGAACACAATATATATCATCCATTTTACATTTTGAATGTCAGTAATTTATGTATTCAGACAGGTAAAATGAAATTTCCTTTTTTCCACCTAATTTACCTTCAGCTGCCCATGAAGATGCCTCAAAGAGAGCCTTTACAAGTTCCGGAAGAGAAGCTTCCGCAACTGCTTGAGGAGTACGCAAGCCAGACTTATAAAGTTCTCTAGCCCTTGCACCCTGCCTAAAAACCAAACCAAGAAGCTACTCTTATTGTCCAAAGAGATTCTAACCCACACAAATGACTAGTATATTGAACTCTGAAAGTATTTGACAATTTCACATAATATGTAAATAACAATATAAATTTATTTCCTTCTATAAAGCAAACAAAGAGATGCAATATTCAAGCAGTACCTTTACAAATGGAATTGAAGTAAACTCAGTGATCTCTGCCCTTACACCAAAGGAAACTCGATTTTGAAATTTTGAAACCAATCCTTCTAGATCATGCCAGCCAAGTCTCTCACAAAAAGCAGAAACCATAGATGCAAATCTTCCAGCATTTTCTTGCAGAGCCTGGACCATGCCTCTTGGTACTTTGAAATCTTTGCAAACATCTGTCAAAGGTACTTCCTGCAGCTCCCATACATAACCAGTAAAAAAATCACTTACAAAAATACTAATGACAATAAGAACTTTAACAATGGAA